>VZTL01048328.1:0-22143 GCA_013400535.1 Scopus umbretta
TTCAGTTAACTTATTTATACCCCTTAAAATGCAGAGGTTTTAGGTTTAGTATGAAGAAACATCTCAAAGGTCAGCTATTGATATTAACTATTGATTAATAAAATTACCAGATTTTTCTCTCAGGCAAGTGGGAATTTTCATGAAAAAATAACTAGGAAATAATGTAGACAATTATTGTGCCAATTGATATCAATGTATGGAAAAAAAATAATCTAAACTGTTTCTGTCCTCACTGTTTAAAACATATAATGCAAAGATAATTTTAGGAATGTCTTTAGATTGGACCATTAGACACCTAATACTCATAATTACAGCTTGTTGGTTTTCTGGCAGCTCCTTCTCCAAGCTCAAGAACAGTCCATCCCTGTGTGCAAGAAGCCAGACAGAAGTGGCAGGGAGCCTGCATAGATTAACAAGTAGCTCCTGACAAATCTCAAACATAGAAAGGAAGCACACAATAAGTGGAAGCAGGAACAGGGGGTGTAGGAGAGATACAGAGACACTGTCCAACAGCGCAGGGATGGGGCTAGAAAAACTGAAGTCCCTAGTGGTGTCTCTCACTCACAGACCAATACTGGGGCCAATATTGTTTGGTATCTCAGTTAATGACCTGGATGACGGGACAGATTCCACCCTCAGCAAGTTTGCAGAAAACTAGGAGAGGTTGTTGATAGAGCAGAAGGTTCTGCTGCTTTTCACAGAAACCTTGACAGGTTGGAGAAATGGTCTGACAGGAATCTCATGAAGTTCAACAAAGGGAAGTGCAAAGTCCTGTACTTGGGCTCCTCACAGACACCAAGTTGACTGTGATCCAGCAGTGATGAATAAGGTCATCACTTGAGTTGCTAAAACTGGGCTAGTCTGACAAGTCTAAGACATGCGAGGGATGATTTGAAGCTTTATCTATCCTTCATGCTAAACCTCACATTAATGCAGGTTTAGATTAATTTTGATGAAAGTAATTAACTCCCCCACTGGAGTGGGGAAAATCCAGCATCAGTCTCAGTGACAAGACCATGCAGCGGTGCAACTGTACCACTGTGGATGTTCCTGCTATGCAAACCTATGCTAATGAAAAGTGATGCTGAAAGCCCCTGTAGGTCCTCCTTTCTGGACTTGATGTTCTCACCTCCCAACATACTGATGGTTTCAGCATCCCCTCTTCTCATTTTTGTTGTGCGTTCTCCTGAAACAGTGGTACAATGGTACTAAATAATGCATAAAGTAAACCACTCCAAGCCAGCAACTATCCATTTACTATTATTTTACTTTATCAATTGTTTACTTGTTACAAGTGATACCTTACTTGTAACAAAGGGATTGAATATTTCTGTTTCTCTACTTCTTCTAAAAGACTACCCTTCCCCAGACGTGCAACCAAGAGAATTTAACCAATACCAAGAGAGTATTAACAAGTTCTTGGCTTTGTGAACATTGTCACTGTCAGGATTTGCCTCCTATATTTCAGCTGCAGTAGTGCTGAGAATAGGAAAGCAGAAAACTCTAATACATATTTCAAACTGTGCAGATGCATTTACAAGTAGGCAACTTCCCTGACAATGGTAAGTACTGGTAGATTTTGATATAATGGAAAACATAATAGGTTTATCTACAAGTCTTTTTAAGAAATACTTTAATAAGGTCTCAATTTCTCTCCTAATTTTAAGTTATAGAGAAAGCTCAGATGAGCAAACCAAGTGGCCAAGTTTGGTATTCACATCAGTTACAAAATTTCTCATGTTTTACATGATAGGTACACATGAACATACGGGTTGTGCATATAGGCACATGCATTTAATACTCCATTGTATTTGGATTTTTAGACAAGAAAACCCATATAACCTTTGCATTCACTGTATGAGTATTTACCCAATAGAGTAATACTATCAGTAATGTTATTTTGTTTGATTTACCGGTCAATCTGTTCTCTTTGTTTTGAAGCATGATAGTCACTGTAGATTGATCAGTGAATGCAGCAGGGTGGCTCCTCTTATCAGTCAGGAGCTAGTAGCTTTGACATCCTGTTTTGATACACCACTCTAAAAGGAAAAAAAATCCAGAAATGAGATAATCTTAAAAAATAACCGATGAAACAAGGAAAGAAAATGGAACGGCATGAATCTATCCTTCAGCTAAAAATAGAATGAAACATAAGCAGTCCAATTCTGCAACAGTTTTTAGTTTTATAGATGTGCATGATCTATTTTTTTTCCCTCTGGTTTACTGTTCCATGTGAAAGCTGGACCCCATAGAATAGAATATGTTGCCTGCTCTATCACATTTATACATAATGAAAAATAACATGACAAGGATTATTAAGCAGCATAAAACAAATAAAACAATGGAAGCAGAAATAACAAGGTATCAACATTCCTTCTGAACAGTTATTTCTATGAATTATGCTGGTATAGCTCAGTACATCTCTCCTCAGTTACACGCAGACTAATAAAGTAGCTGTTTGAGCTTTTACTTTTGCTATAAGGTTTCTTGGACAGAGCAAGAGTGTCAAAATAATAATAATAGAAAATCCCTACATTATTTCTCCATAAACTGAAATCCTGATCTTTTTATGGTGCTCTGAAATATTTAGTTAGTTGACTTCAACATATGATATGCAAATATATTTCAGAATGCTACTTACAATATTCAATTTATTTAAATAGTAGTTCAAATAAAAATGTTAATCACGAGAGGATTGTAATCCCCTCCAAAATCAAAGCTGTAGCAAAATTCTATAAGAAAATATAATTTATTACCATGCCTGTAAAAAGCAAGGGGAAAAAAGTAAATTGCATGCAGAAATGTTAAAGTGAATTTTCAGCTTTTTTCTGTAGCAGCATGAGTGGAAGAAATCTCCTGGAGTATGTAGTCCAGTCTGCAGATGTACTTGTCCTGTTAGCCCCTTCTTTTTCTTTTAGGCAGCCGTGTCTCACCTTATAGTGGTACACTCTTAACATTTAAATCCTGATTTAGATGTGTCTATTCCAGCTCATGTTCCATCTCTATATCTCATTTTCAGGATCCATTGTTTACTTTTTTTCCTCCTCTCCCTCTCTTTGCAGGCAGCTGTCACATTGACAGTACAGTCCCCCTCTCTGGAGGTATACAATCAGACTGTCTAGAACGTCCTTCTAGTTAAACTTGGATTAAGATTAGGTGCAGTGCGTGGCCAGAGCCAGCACTGCGGAATTGTCATTGAAGGTTTACTACCAATACAAAACCAGGACACCACACATACTTGTCTTTACCCTTGTGTTAATATACAGCTGGAGAGGAGTTTATGAGTTGAAAGACCATTGGAGTGTGTCCATACTAGCCTTATGTCAAGTTAAAGGAGGAGGTAGGCATGTAGGCTTGGTAGGGTAAGCTCACTTGAGTAGGGAACAAAAATACCTAATGGGCATCCAAAGCCAGTGGGAAATCACAGCAGATAGAGCAGGAGTAGGATGCCACAGATGGATTTGTTTCACAAGCCAGCATGTTTGCTGCAATTCACTCCACCATGTGTTGGTAGTGAACTGCTGAGAAGACTGGAAGAAATTCCACAGTAACTCCTTTGTATCCCAGCTTTCTTAGGTTCAGGGATCTGCATAAAGTATATTTAATTCAGCATGGCTGTCATGCAACATTATTATGACCTCTTGTGAGAGAGGTTTATCCCAGCTCATGTCACAAGTCCCACTACTAAGTCACACTGCCACTAGCAGCTGGGTGCCTGATTCCCTTACAGCAACGTCAGCTGATCACTGACACCAGCCAGGGCACATTTCCACAATCCTGGGGAGATTAATTGACTCTGTGAATGGATGTAAGAATTAACTAAGATTTTAGTGGTTGTGTAAGCCTTTGGGTTACTTTCCTTGCTCATAGGACCATCAACTTGCATTGTTATTTCCATTTCTATTGTTTACATTTTGGCGTTGTTGGTATGGTTTGTATAAATATTATGCAATTTCCTCTACATGTATTCTTAGTTCCCAGGTTTCTGGAAAGTTTATTTTTAATGCCACTTTCTTGGTGATATCATTTCCTGCTAAGGTGCAAGTGATGCACACACAGATGATGCATACAGTCTCAAAAATACTCCAGATTGCACTTGCAAGGGGTACACTCACCTCTTTGTCCAGCACCTTGTGTCATCAGACCAAAGAATCACATCCTTGCATCCTAGTGGATGCAGGCTAAGAAACTTACAGAAGACACTCTTGAGATGAAGATTTCCACAGCTGAGAATGCATTCTGTTTTCAGCCCTGGACTGTTTGGTGACTGACGGTCTAGCAGCACTAGGGTGAACTTTTAAGTAAAATAAAAGAAGTTTATTTTAATAAAATACACAGGTTAGGAAAAAGGAAAAAAAATCAATTGCCTTGTTTTGAGGCAGACAAAGAAAAACCCCATAGTATTCCTTCTCCTTTAGCTCTCATTCTGGCTTGGTTTCAGTGTTTACTGTGTTCCCTGCTAGTGGAATAACAAGTCACCTATCTCTAAAGTCAATTCAAACATCGCCCAGGAAATAAGCAGCATTCTGTTAGATAAATTTCAGTCTTGTCTTGCTGAGAAGAATACTGTTTTAAGATGAAGTCTCTCATTATATGCTTTTTTTCTTGGATGACTTCTGCTGAATGGAAGTTCAGCCCTGGGTGTTCCTATACTTTCGAATACTGAAAGTGATTTGATAGGGCATTATCTCTTGTCTCCTGCACTACACTGCTGCAGTCACTATTTCAGGCACTTTCCATCATCAGAAAATTCATTCCTATCTTGAAAGAGCCAGGTAGGTTTAACCACTAATTGACTGCAAAGATTTCTCCCCGACAAAAAGGTATGTGAGGAACATTTCTAACATCTCTGAGTATAAACTAAGGTATATACGTTTTTAATAGCTGTAGCCTCAGTACACTTACTAGAGACAGGGCTTGATATCATTACCAAAAAAAAAAAAAAATTGAAGGTAATTGTACTTGGAATAGATCACCTCTAAACATAGCTTCAGATGCAGTGAGAAGGTTTGTTAGGATCTTTAAAACAGAAATGACAGGTTTTAGAAATACTTTTTTAAATATTTGCATGAAAGCACAGGTGAGGAAGGTGTTTATGTTATTCTGAAGATGTGTTTTTAGCTGTACCCCTGATCATTCTGAGCATATCATTATAAACCAGTTCATGTAATTTTGTTACATTTTTACTACTAAAAGATTGGTACCAATTTTCAAGGCATATTCTCAGGGGTAAAAATGATGTGTGGTAGAAAAAATTTTAAAAAAGATCAGAATGATATATTCACTTCACTGACCACGAAAACCAGACTCTGTATTTAATACAAAGACAGACAGATCCCGTCTAAAGTAGTTATAATGAGTCCATCTATTTGCCTCACCTGAAAATCTGATCTGGATATCTACTTATTTCTCAGAGGTTTATGTGATTAATAAAAACGCACACATGGGGTAAATTGCATCAGTGGAATAATCTCATGGAAAATGGCATCCTTCTATCCATGAGAGGCTCTACATGGAAGGATCAAGTGAGAGTTAACTTGAATGGATCTGGTGCACAATTCCAAATGCTTCTTGGCATTTTTTGTTTGCTTTGGATTTTTATGAAGTTAATGCTAATAGGTTTCCAAGCTAAGAGTAAGACATTCCATCTCAGCTGAAAGTTCATAAAAATTTGTGATTTCACAGATCATTCGTAAAACTTAAAAATGACAAAGTGACTTTACACTTATTTTTCTCACTTAATGATGTCATCTTTGGCCCCATTAACTGTTGTCAGAAGCTGTGAAATAGGCAATGATTTGCCAGAATATGATGACCTGACAGCAGCAAAGTGGCTCTCCTTTTCAGCTGTCAGAATATTCAATCCCTTCAAGACACCTTGTTATATCCACTGTTTATGGACCAGTAATTATCAGGACAAGGAAAATGTCTTGTCCCCTTGATACTGTCCCTTTTAATTACTGCTGCTTTTTCTACTCTATCCATATAAATATTCAGGACATACATTTCAAAGAAGGAAAGAACTTCTGAGCATAAGAAGCTGTAAAGCAATAGGTATTGAATCCTACTGGACATAAATTGCTTCTTAATTAGAAAGACTTTACAAACTCTCATACAAAAGAAAAAAGCTTGACATTTGGATTGTCTCATTCAAAATGAGAGTGAATAGACTAAATGCACTAAAAATTAAATAGGTGCTTAGCTCTTTCAGGTGTCAAGCTAAGGTAAATACCCATAAACCCTGTTGCGTCAGGACCCCAGTTAGCTGTACTGGGTTCTGCATGTTGAGAGCAGAGAATGCAATTGCAGCCTCAAGGCTGTTACTCTGTCAATGGGAGCAGCACGACCAAGACATGAACTCATACCCTTGGAAAGGGTAGGGAGGCAGGGAGGTGGAGTGGTTGAATCTCCTGTTTCATGTCCTAAACTATATATATTCATAAGCTGTTTATAATGTAATGAAATGTAGCATGACTGGGTAAATGGACAGAATCTCCTTTTTTTTGTTTGTTTGTTTGCTTTTTCAATCCAGGTCTGCAGGAGCAATAACATCCTTATTCTTTTAAGGAATTGGTTTCAGCACACATCAGAAATCCATATTGCTTACTGAGTAATAAATATTGTCAAGTAAATAATGCTGGTGAGGATGTAAACAACAACATTTAATATTTGACCTTAATAAGCCCACAGGGTCAATAAAAATTTGCTGAAATATGCATCATTTACTGATTTTACTAGCTAGGAAAAATAAAACCCGAACCAACCAAACAGAAATGAACACAATAAAAAATGAGAGTAGTTAAAATTTTTCATAATTTAAGAATAAATTGATGTATAGTTTTCAGTCAGTGATTGTAAATAAAAATAAATACAGTCAGAGGGTGTTATTTGGTAAACTTTTTTTTTTTTCTTCTTCTTCTTCTTCAAAGTAATTTTGAATTTGGAGTCCAGATTGATTTTATTTCATTGTGTTGTTACATCTTCCTTCCTTAAAAATTAATTTTGTAGCTAAAACTAAATTAGAATAGTCTGATTAGATAACTAAGCAACAATACAAAACACTTGTTCCATAATTAAAACAGTAAAATTTAAGAATATCAGAATAATTGTTTCAATATTCTACCTATCAAATCTGTGAAATACTTGTAGAGAATAATTCACTGCAAATTGATACGTATACACACTTGCATATACTCTCTCTATGTGTATCTAATATTTAGAAAAACACTGTCATTAAGAGAACACCGAAATTGCACTGTTATAGGAACTCAAGATAGCATGTATATTCATTTATTGTCATTTTATTAACATTGGTAGCGTATTTACCTGTTTTTATTCACATAAGAAAATGTGGCCTGATGTGTGCACACAACTTGTACAACTTCACAGCCTTAGGTGGGATAGGTAAAGCTTACTACTGAAATGGAAAAAGAATTAGGTCTACCTACACAAGGTAGCTTCATATACTGAGACTGTAATGGTCTTTACCTACAGGTTATACAGATGCCTTTACATGCAGGTTGAAAACATTTGTAAATGTCTAATATACACTACAGCCATTCTGTATGATTTCAGATGCACCATCTTCCTGTGTACTGGAATACTGCCATCTGCTTTCCTAGGGATATCATAACATCATTTCCATACCATAATTGGTTTTTCTCCCCCTCCCCCCTTATTTAAATTATATTTCAGAAGAAAGAATGCATAGGAATAAGGAGTACATCCTTCCAACTTTAAGAGGGAACTACCATGGTATTTTACTCAAGAAGTTATTTGTGGCGTATTGGCATACAGACAGGTCAGACAGCCTGACTGGGTTGCTTGGGCCCTGCAGCCTCCTCATGAGAAGAGACTTCAGCTGTATTTGTAAAGATTCCATCTCCTGCTGAGATGGAATTAGCTTTTCCACAGGGAATGCAGAGAATAATGAAGGGAGGGAGAACCCAAACAAAACTAGTCAAGTCACAAAGATGAAAAGGAGAGCAAGAAAATCCTGCTCCAGAGAAGCAGAATTGGACTAAATCAGGACCCAAGGAATCTGGCCTACAAAGGTCAACAGAGAGTCTTTGGCACTTGGGAGAGATTTTAGCTAATTTTTTTGCATGACAGGTCTTTCTCCCTGTTGCACAGAAAATATGCAGCATGCTGTAGGACTCCCCATCTGGGGAAGATTTTTACTGAATGAGTCCCTTTTGTATCTACAACTGTGCAAGACTCCTGATTCATGCTGGAATCTATAAGTTCCATCATTATTTGAATTGACCTAATTTAACTTGGTGAAGGGGAAGGATGGAGGGAAGAAATTTAATATAAGCTATAAATATAAAATACAAATAAACAAATATATGCAAAATGCAAATAAAATAAGTATTCTCTATAAAATATACTATAAACATAAAGCAGATTTAGCTTGTCTCAATACTTGTTATTTATGAGTGTATTAGAATTTTTCACTGAATTCTTTTTCTTCCTTTTTTGATTTTTTAAAAATTACACATTATGAAGCATTGTGTAGAGACAAGCGATATCTCTCATTTTATATATTTGATGATATTTTTCAAATTAGAAAGAAATTTGAAGCCCTCTGAAGGCACACTAGAATGGACCAGTGTCAATTACTGCTTCTAATATCTACATTACTGGTAGCCATAATCCTGAAAACCAAACTAAGGCCTAAATTATAAATAATGGTAATTGGTTAAACATGTAATGACTTTGACTGGATTGGCTTTTTTTTTCTTCCATCAAGACTCTTCTAAACTGGAAATAGACTCCTTTTCAATTCTGCTGTAATCTTGAATCTACTTTTATTGGTACAAGGCTATCACTTCTGTTCGGTCCACCTAAGCCATTCCAACAAAAATTCCTAGACCTTATGTGAGTTTCTCACCATTTGAAGAAGCATTTAAAATCATGGCAGAAGAAGGGGAAAGTTACCCAAAACAGTAGCTGAGACAAAGAATATTTCTTTATTTTAGTTCTAACACTTAAAATAATGTTTTGGACTATATAGATCATCTTATGTGGCAGTTTTTATGCCATTTGCACGACTTGAGACTTGCTGCTAAGAATCAGCCATACTGCATATGTGGGGGAGATTTATCCTCTGTTCTTCAGCAAAGGTTGCTCATTTAACAAGAATTTAAAAATTAATAATGACTTGACTTCAAGACTAGGATGTCTGAAACTAGTTTGGCAATCGATATAGAACACAACTGATCTGCTGCAAGAAAATATCACCTTGATGATAATTAATATGTTACGCTAGTGTGGTTTTAGCTCACACAGAGATTCAGCACTTTACCAAAAAGAAACCCACGTACTCTTTCTCTAATCAATGCTTCTTTTGAAGTATTAATGTAATTTATCAGTTGGAAACTGCAAAGCAATATTATTAGGGAATTATAGTAATAATCTCTTGAGAATGTTATTTCTATGTTCTTACTCTGATTTATAATTAAACCACCTACAAGAATATAGAAGTAATACAAAGTGTCAGGCTTAGACCACGTAAGTGAATTTATTTATGAAAAAACCCTGTCTTTTTCAGAAGCAGGGGGGAAGCTGTATAACTTCTCATTTGTGTTTACAAGAGAGTGAAAAAGTGGTTTATATCCATTCAAAAATCTGTTTAAATCTAAGACTGTATGTATACATATGCACTTTTTCATAGGAGAATATAGAAGAACATTAATGGATAATAGCAGAAAGTCTAAATTTTTAATTTCAAAAATTGAAAATGGGCGGCTGGGAAAAACCTTATCCAACCACTTAATCTTTTAAAAAACACTATAATCAACCTACATTCAGGAGCAAAAACAAAAAAAAGTAAAATATGATATGCAGAAATATTTCACAGTTTCAAAATATTTTTAATTAATAGCTTACCAGAAAACTTATTTTTTCTCTGAAGTAGTTTTGGGTTTGGCAAAAGAATATATATATATAACAATAACAACTAATTAAAGTGAAAATGCCCTGATCATCCTGAGTTGTGCTTTTTATGATGTTGAACATCTGACTAGTACTGTTTAAGCACTGTTGAATTCTATTAACACCATCTTAATACGGAGTTGCTGACTATGCTAGTAGTAGATTTGGTAGCATACACTGACTATATAAAAGTACATAATGGTATAAAGAAATCTGTATTACACAAGCAGAAAAAGCAATATTTTTAACATGTTTGTGTGGGTAGCTAAGCAGTCTTCAAAATATGATTTATTTTTTCTGCTGTGGTATTTAGTTTTAATGCTCTTGAAAATTTATCATTTCATTATTATTTTTCTTTAATTTTTTAAAGTATCTTTTTTTTGCACAGTATGTATGCTGTCAATGACTTCTGTCTCTCCATCTTTACTAATGCTGGTGACTCACCATAAGTCACTGTATCAAATCAATCACGCCATATCGATCTTGCAGATGTTCCATTATAGAGTGGACTGATATTATATTTTGATGTTTGAAAGATTACTTACAACCTAAATTATCTGAAAACTTTAAATTAAGGGGGTTTTTATTTTAGAAGAAAATGTGTGCTGTAGTAGTATAACCTTTGAAAAGAAAGTCAAAATTGTGCTACTAAAACTCTATTGACCCACTAACAAAATTTGAAGCTTAGCTAAAGCTCTACAAATTACTGTGTGACCTTCTTGAAAGGGAACATTCAAGTAATTTGGTAAGAATACTAGCTTATGTGAATTCAGAGCTAGTTAGGATTCCATGGTAAAAATATCTTAACTTCTTGGTATTTGTTACTGTCAGATTTGTATGATCTTAGAGATGAAAGGACATATTTTTTTTTCCAAACAGCTAAAATTCATGTAATTCCTGTTGCAACTGCTGCTTTGGAAAGAGGAAAAAAAAATAGGAAAGATAAGAACGGCCAGCTGGGAGGAGAGAAAAGGAGTAATTGTAGGACAGCTGTCTGAGCTTTGAACTGAGGAGCTCAGGTTTCTGTTTCCTGCACCAAAGATGTCTGTGTGGGTCTCTTTAAGCAATCATTAGACAAAGTACAAAATCCCAAGCCCAAACAAAACCACAGTTCTTGAAGGAACATTCAATTTTCTCTGTGTATCTAACTAATAAAGTCTGAACTGTCTGTCCTGCATTGCACTCAGTTTGGCAAAACTCCAACTTCAGGGGGTAGGGAGCAGGTCTCATCAAAATTAGTAAGATGTCCACATGGAAGCCTGCCCTTTTAGTGGATACTGCAAGACTGGACGTTAATTTTGGAAATAATGTAAGAGAAGTTGAATGAAAGCTTCACTCATCAATGATGGGTTTTGAAAGGAAGAACAGCAATAATAGCAGCCATGGCAAAAGTCATATCTATTTGTGTTTGTCTTTTAACACAAATATTCAAACTGTTATGAGATTAGTTGATTTTGACAGCTTTTGTAGCTTGATTTTCAAATAGGAAAGAGATCTTTGAAATTACTAAAATGTTCCATTTGATGCCTTTAAAATGAAAATGTTTGTTTCTATGGTAATAAATGGTTTGTTTTACTTTCACAACATATAGAAGAGAATTAAGATTGAAGTTGCTACATCTTCTGAAGTGAATTTTCAGAGGGACTAAGAGACCACAAAGTTATACTCTTTTTTTCCCCAAACAGTTTCAAATTAATTCTAATGCTTTATACTCAAAAAGAATAAGAATGTGGTAATAATACATGTGGTTTTAGACCAGAGGAGAAAATATTATAATTCTTTATCTCTAAATACTAGGCCTAACCAGGTAGCTAACTAGAGTTGTTTTAGGTGCAGTTACTGGCTAAACTGTCTATTGTGTTGCAATTAACAAACAAGCAAAGTATGCAGTCAAAAGTATGTCAGAGGCCTTTAGCTATGAATTCACCTTAGTGATGCATGTAGTCTGTTGTTTCCTGTATTTTTAGCAACTGGATGAGAGATGAGAAGTTGATTAATCAAGGTACACTTTTCCTTTCATGTTATAATTTTAATTAATTCTTAATTATTAATTACACAGATCTTTCTCAGACCACATTCTGATGCTTTCTTAAACATATAAGCCCATGGCATTATATACTGCAATATGTCAGAGAACTTTGTTTATGAAAAGAGACAGTGGGATTTAACTTTATATATATGCATTAAATGTATATCTGTTTATGAATATTTAATTTTCAAACCCATGACCTTTAGCTGACAAGCTGCAGCATACTAAAAATGCTAAAGAGATATTTCTAAGAAATAAAAAGGAAAGCATCTAACAGTTTGTTAAAAATACTGTAATTAAATTGTTACAGCCATCTTTAATGAGCTTTTCTGAATAATTCTCAGGTCTAGCCTACTGTAAAGAAAATGCTAGAAATATTTTAATAGTTATTTAAATTCTATCAAACATCATGTTTATTCAAGAAGAATCCAATAGTTATTTATATATTAAAAATAATTATGATTTTCTTTTGGTTTTGTTTTTTTTTTAGGAAAAAATAACAGTTATTGAAGCCAGACAGTTTGGTAAATTAATGAACTTAGTCTGTATCTCATTTCTATACCTCAGGTGAATGAAAATAAATTCCAATATTATGAATCTATCCACTGGACAGATTCATATACAAATTGAATAGCAACCCTTAAAATAAAGGAATTGCAAAGATAATACTTTTCTATACCTGCTAAGGTTTTCTCTCCTGATTATAAATTTACTATGGCACAAATTTGAGAAGGAGAAACAGTTATTTTATGTATCTGTTTTTAAAAGCACAAAATATCTAACACCAAAATTTTAAACTTGACTTTTGCATTGATGTTAAATTATCAGTTACCTTCCTTAGATTTTAGGTGGGGTAACATTAGAACATCTGGCTTGAGAAACATATTAACTATTGGTAAAACCATTTAAAAGCAAGAAGTCATGTGTTAAATGTTTAAATGAAAATTCATGAAGATTTGTTAAAAGCCAGCAAACTGCAGGAAAAAAAATAATACTACGCAAGCTCAAACAATGAGACAAGACACTTCTTGGTAGCTTTTAAGTCCTTTTGCGTCATTGTAAACCTATAAACAGGTAGTAAACCTCTTAAAATGTCATAGGATTTTCTCTTAGTCATTCTAAGTGATGTTAACATAAATCTTTTGTAAATATGCACACTTTGCGAAAGGCACATAAGAATGCTTGCTTATATGTAGACAATCTGTGGATATCTGTGGATGTCAGATGTTCGTGCAATTAAAAAAAAAAAGGTAGTTTCCGAGTGGAGTCACTCTGCTTGAACCTTTCAGTGACAAATACTGCAGCTATCATTAGGAAACAGACCTGGACACATAACCAGCAGCTTTGTTAGAATACTGAATTTATTCTGGTTAAAAATGTTAAGTTCTGTTTCTTCAAGCAAATTTTTTTTGTCCTTTAATTTTATTTTTAAAATAACCCAGACAAATGTTCCCCAATTTTGAATACAAACTTAGATTATGAATGTTAAGTGTATCCTGACTTAAGTGTCTGAGTCATTTTTCAATAGAATAATTACAAGAGACAGTAGCAATACCTAGCTTTTATAGAGATTTATCATTTATACATTCCAAAGGACTTTATAAGGTGCCAAATCTTTTTTCCCCTCCTTTTTCACATAGGAAAATGGAAACAGAATGAAGAAGTGACCTGCCTAAATTCAGCTAGAAATCTGTGACAAAATTTGAAACTGAACCCTTACCCTTGATTCTTTGTTGAGGCTCAATCTTTTATAACACAAGGAACCAGAAAGAGCTACTTCTTTGCTGAAACTGTGCACATTTCAAAGAGCGCTTGAAGTCTTGGTAAAGAAAGGTTAGTGACAACAGCAGAGTGTGAATGTTACCTCTGCTCCTGATTCAAGCTTACCTAGTGGGAGAAAGGCTGGGCTGCTGTGGACATCACTTGAGGAAATCTAAGGGGAAGCTTGAACAAATAATTTCTGATCTATGAATGAAAAAATGGAAGCTCAGAATCTTTTAATCTGCTTGGCTGAGAAATTTCACTCCATTCAGTTGCAAATAAAGACACTTTTTTCTGTGTTAGTTAATAAAGAGAACAGGTAAGAACATTTTCTAGACACCAGCTCAGAGAATTTGGTGGCAACAAATGATCACATAATTTAACCTGCTTAGACAGATGCCCAAGGATAGCTGTGTAATCTATAATGAGCTCATTAATGTCTATAGGTCAGAGATACACATTTTAAAAGCTCTCTGAATAGATATAGTAGTTAGTCAATTAATGTATCAAACCTGATAATCTTTAAGAAAAATATGTCTAAATTGTGTTATTCAAATTAATCCAATATGTCTGTAAACTTACACACTGATCATCTTTATTTGACATGAAAGCATTTCACTCATGTCATTCTTACATATATCAAAGCTATCTCTCTTCAAAATTAGGTTGCTTTAACTCCACATTTTTTCTGGAGACAGTTCATCCATTATTAGAGCTGCTTTGTTGGCCTGCCTTTTGACAAGACTCCTACTGTGTTACTGGGGGGGAAAAAAAAATGTTGCACTAAAACCTGCCAGGGTTTAACTTTAAAAGACATTCCTGTATGTTTTATTCTTCAAGTTTGCTTCCGTACATTTCAAAAAAACACAATTAGGTAAAAATCTGATTCTGAAAATCAAGTTAGCCTTCAGTTAAGAATCTGTGACTCACAAAAGGTGCTTGGTTAGTTAATACTTCATTAATTAATACAACATAGTTCAAAATGTTCATCCATGCCTGAATTTGCAAAATAGCAGTTGATGAAGAGAATATTGGGAAAATAAAAAAAGGAATAAAGAAGCAGGGTGGTTCAGACGGTAAAACACTAACTTTCATCTCTTCTTTGATTCTGTGTTCAATCATCCACCTAGGAAACAGTCTAGATCACAAATCCACACTTAATTTATCAGCATGGGCATGATCCCTATCTCTGTTCTCAAAGTTACGAGTAATCTATCACGGAGTTTTAATAGCCTGCAACAAGAGAAAGAATTTTGGCAGGTCAATATTGTGGTCACTATACAATAAGAAAGATCCATGGTCTATGGACAGAAATATTGTCATCTTTACACCTCCATGGTACACAAGACTTTGAACAATTTTCAGGTGAGTACATTCTCAACCTCAGTTCACATATAATCTATGTCCTGAAAACCTCTCAATAATATTCTCCACCTTATTTGTCTTTTCTTCAGGGAAAACGTTCTGAAATCTGACTCATAAAGATCTAAAAATGTTCAGTGTTCACCACAATACCTCAAAAAATATTTCTGCTTTCCCTTTCCACATAATTAGAACAGGCAATTATTAGAAACTTCACCTGATAGAATATTCATTCTCTCTTGTGTCTTCCACCTGCATGGCACCAAAATCTCCTCTTCATATTACTGACAAGTGAACATAGTTCAAGAAGTCAAATCGGAAGAGAAACAAGACGTTCATTTTAGCACACAGATTTTAAGCAGTTTTCAGCTACCTTATTTACTAGCAGATACATAACAAATCAGGGCCTATAATCCATGCTATTTTCTTCATAGAACACAAGTGGCTCTAGCCCTGTAAATATGGTTTTGTCACTGCTGGGAGCAGGCATCAGGCTGTGGCAGGTCCTGGGGTTGCTGAGCTGGGTTTACCAGGTGCCCCGTGGCCAAGCGCCCATTGCCTGGCCTATCCGAGTTCCAGCTCTGTGAGTGCCGCCAGGGATGGGGCTGACAGCCCCAGGCAACCACTGCTGGACAAACTGTCCTTGGGGATATTGGGGACCTACAGGGCGGTTTTCCCCCTTCTCTGGTAGCAGGGGGAAAGGAACAGGTGGGGTTGGGAAAACTTGTTAAAGGAAAGCCAAGGGGACCCCAGGAATGATGAGGAAAAATATCCTATCACCAACACCATACTCCTCCCAGTGAAGACTTCAGGATACTCATAATTCATCATAAACGTCCTCAGTCTTCTTAAAGAAGGCCAAAACTGTCAACCTTAGGATATATTGGAACCTTGAAAAGGTGAGTATAACTCCAGAAAAAAGGGACAGATACTAGAAACACGCAGATAATGATTTTAATATTGTATTAATAAGGCTTTTCTCTCTTACTTGAATGATTTGGACTATTAGAACATTAGAGCATTAATTGTACTAACATACTCTTAGTTCCTTGAATATGAGAGGTTCCCTTTCACCCATAATGGGATTTCTGGTGCAACAGAGCAAACATGTATAGATCCTGCAGAAACACTGAAATGCAGAATTAGCTGCTAAGGGTAGCTTTTTTTCTCTGCATCACTCATTTCCTCATACCAGAAGCTTATCCTAGTGAAAAAAAAAACATGATTAGCAGATAGAAAGTCAGGAATTATGGTTTGTTTTTCTCTCAGGATTGTTTGTTCTCAAGTCTAAGAATCCTCTTCCAAAATGAAAAGAGATTAGAGTCAGGGATGGTGCTATGGCAGTACCAGTACAATACAGCCCATGTAACAGCTTGAATCCATTGATATTAGGTCTGTAGCACTAGTGGTGTACTTTTGAAGTGAATATCCTAGTCATTCCTACCTTACATTCATAACATCACAGAGTCACTGAGGTGGGAAGGGACTTTTGGAGGTCTGTTGTCAAACCTCCTGCTCAAACCAGCAGACCCAGCTTTAGGGACAGACCAGGCTGCTTCAGGCTTTCTCCAAACAGGTCCTGAAAACCATCAGGGATGGAGTTCACACAACCTCTCCTGAAAAACCTACTGCTATGCTTCACTGTCCTTGTGAGGAAAAACCTTATTCTTATATCCAGCCTTAAGCATCTTGTTTCAATTTATAACTGTGTTTTGGTTTTTTTTTGTCCCACCCCTTCTCCCTGAAGCCACCTCTTCTGCAGGATGAACAAATCCAGCTCCCTCAGCCTCTCCTCACATGGCAAGTGCTCCAGCATTGATTGACTTGACATCTCTCCTCTTACCTTGTTTCAGTTTCAGTTTATAGATGCCTTTGTTATACTGGGTGGTCCCAACTGGACACAGCATCTAAGTGTGATCTAATGAGCAATGAACAGAAGAGATACTCACTTCACTTTAACCTACTGTCTGTGTCTCTGTATATAATAGCCCAGAATACTGCTGGTCATCTCTGCTGGTGAGGCAGGCTGCTAGCTCATGCCCAGCTTGCTTCCAGCCACCACACTAGCATTCCTTCAACATAGCTCAGGTGGAAATATGAAGGCCCCAGGCTGAGCTGAAATAGAGCTCCTAGGTCCACTGGTGTGGGTGGAGGTCCCAAGTGAGGCTGGTCAGGCTTAGTACTACTCAAGGCCCTGCTGCTCTGCAGTGTTTCATAAAATAAAAGTAGTTTTTGTTTGCCTGTTCACAGAACCTTACAGTCCAAACACTTTTCAGGACTTGACTGACCATTCCTCTTAAGCAATCTGTTACAGAGGGTACTGTGAAGGAGCAATAATAAGTCCGTTTGTGGATAAGATGGTACATCCTAATATATTTCTTGAACTGTTCAATATTATCAAGTGTGTGCTTGAAAAGGCTTCTGCTATTGCTAATTTGCTCCAGGAAATATTTAGGATTTCATAAGCAAACAGTGTGGCCAAAGGTTTCATTAAGTGCCATCACTTAGTGTATTTGTTTAGATAGTCTATAGATAAATTGAGTAAAATGTTGAAAGATAGAGGATAATTAGGTTTACATTAAGAAAGACAAAATTAAATTGCATATATTGAGAAGTAGGTCTTTCCCTCTGAGAGTGCTATGGGAATTGAGAAGCAAAAATATACTATTCTGCTTATTGCGACAGTAACTCCATTTAAAATGGGACTCAGTAAGTGATATGCTCAAGTATTGTAAAGATCTAATTGCCCAGAAAAATGCTTGATATATATCCCTGAAGACCTCATTCTTCCACTTAGTCCAAAAACCAGGTTCAGCACAAGGAACGGCTGTAAAAATTTCTCATTCCAGTAATGTGCTTGGTTCAGAGGCAAGTTTCTGAAGAGGTAGAAGAGGTCTAGCTTTTTGACCATTCAGTACCTGGCAAGTGCATTGACATAGTCTGTTAGTGCACTAATTAGTCTCACCTGAGGCCATGGTTTTATCAATGTGGACACTTGGCTTCGGGCAATTGGATCGAGGTCACAAAACTAATTTCATGTAGTTCTTGAACTCTGAATTAAATGTGCATGTATACAAGTGTTATTTGTAACTTGTTACTCTGCTAAAACTGCACTAAGTCAGTATCGTATTAAGGTGATTTAATGCTACTGCCTATGTGCTAACCATTCTCTTAACTTGTGTGTATTAACCCATGAAATCTAGAGGAGTGCCCTGTCACTGCCTCACTGGAAGCAGCACCTTAAAAAGGTGTTATTTCTGAGAATGACATCTCGGTGCCAGCAAAATACTAGAGTTACATGTTATGTCATTTCTGAAAGTACAGTCTCCAAAGAAAGGTCTTTCAGAAAATCAGTGGAAGGTCATAAGTAAAAATTTTGATGTCGTTTGGGTAGGCAAGTCACTACAGTGACAAGTTTTCAGCTGGGAAATTGGTCATACTGTCATTTTCTCCTGATCTAATTTCCCTAACCACTGCTGACTACAGTTGAGTTTATTGCTCTAGATATATATACTAAGACCTATTCTGTATTATTTATCACTTCTGAAGGCAACCTACTTCATTGTTTATTTCCCATCCTTGCTTTGAATCCTATTTAATGGAATCCTGTTTAGTTATTAGTTTCTCTGCACCCTCTAGTCCTTCACTCTTTTCTGTTATTTATTATCCTATTTTTCCTTTTCTCTTTATCTGGTGCTTTTGTCTAAGTCCAGTCTGTTCATTTCCTCTGTGTAGGAACACAAATAAGGGGCTATGCTCATACCTGTGCTAGGCTGGGGCAACAGTTTCCATACTTATATGACAGCAACTCTATTTCCATACTTATATGGCAGCTGTCACACTTCTTTTCTCTGTTCATTTCATCTGCAGTTATGGCTGGCTCAGCTGGTTCGCTATGAGATGGTAGATTAGCTGGGAAGGACGGGAGGAGGTCTGACACTTTTAGGACTTCCCTGAACATTTGTGAAAACTCTGAGGAAACCAGAATTCACAAAATTAAGCTAAAATTCAGGTGTGAACAGAATGTGATGGATATAGAATGCCCTTGGTTGGTTTTCATTTTCATTGTGATAGAAATAAAGCATGCTTTGAATGCATGCAATCATGTTCTCTGATCCCTGTGAAGTAATGCATGTATGTATTTCTCATAATTTGTGAGATCTTCCAGATCTTCAACACAGACAGAACTGTACAGAATAAAATTTAAATAATAAAACTTGCCATTAAATAAAGGCTTTCAAGGGTCAGGGAGGGGGGGAAGCAAAATATTTTGGATCCAAGTTATAGAAGCAAACGTTAAAAAAAAAAAGTTTTACAGGTACAGGTCATGTAACTGATGCATAGGAAAATAGACCTATATAAGTAAAAGACATGGAATTTCTAGTTATAAATGTCTTTTTCTGGGAAAAAATACTCATAAAATGATGTTTTAACTCATCTTTCTTTAAATATTTACAATACCATTATGAATTGCTCATCTAGATTCTTGTATGGTTAATAGAGTTAGATGTGGTTTGCATGCAATTCATCTGTCTTGTGTTATATGTTTTAGGATGAGATTAATGGAACTAGAGAAGTGACTGTTTTTCTCCAAATGACAATAAAGGCAGCCTAAAAGAGTCTCTTAGATGTAGTTATTGTATGATTAATCTTAAAATGAGGCGATACGCCTCCTCAGCCACTGGTGTTTACAAATAAAATAGGAAAACAAATCAAAATCCCAATCAATCTTTGATAGTGATGCCCTAAAAGGGAATATTTAGAAATGTCTACACCTAACATATTTTAATGTTTGTGACTGAAAGCCTGTAACTTTAGAAATCCTTACTATAACTTCAATTCTTAAAATGTTATAGTCGTATCAGTGAACTTGAAATAATAAAAAATGTCTCCCAAGCTGCCTGTAAAATTAATTGTCCCAGCTTTGACCCACTGGAAGGCAGAAATCTTCAGCTGCCAGTCAGGAAACCAGCATGGCATCTACTGGTGAAAGTTCAGCATGCTTAATTTTCATTTACAGAATTAGTTCTGTCAGAAAGCTACTGGCAAGCACTACCTGTAAGGCACCGCTTTCCTTCACCAGGCTGCTCTCGTGCTGGCCCTGCATTCTAGAGCCTATGAGGAGAGATGCCAAAGTGTGAAGCACACTGATTTGTGCAGAACAAATTATAAAATGCTGCTAAAACACAGTTATTTATGCCACTTTTTTAAAAGGCTGTAGAAATAATAAGAGCATATAAATAACACAAGCTCTAGTGTATTGTACAACACAGAGGCTCCTGTACTCCTCAGGGTCATTCTGTAATGATATTCTGTAATGATACCATTATGTTATTACTCTGTGTCACTACAGAATATGAAAAAAAAAAAATCATTTGCAGAAAAATTCCTCCAATATTTTTTTCTTCCTTGTACCAATTTGACTATGAAATTTCCATCTTTCATTGAGCTTAATCTATCTTAATTTATCTATTAGTCTGTCTCTTCAGTCTTTCTGATACTATGATGATGAATAACATACAATTGCTCTTCAGGAATTAGTCACAAGTATAACAATTTTTGTTCTGAAGGAAGTTTGTAAAGTATGTTAAGCATATATGTTTCTAAAACAAATAGTAGCAATTATTATCATCTTTACAACCTCTCTGTTGTGCAAGAACAAAAACAAAACGCATATGTCAGAATCCTCATAAAGGAGAGAATAGCTCCGCCTCAGAAAACAAACAAATAAACAACTTACAATGTATCATTTGTGGCCCTAAAATGTCCATTGAACACATATGTACACTGTATCCAAAACAATTTCCATAGTATTGTTCAAATAACTTATTCTGCTGATTTAATGTTACACATTTCTCAGTCTTATATTGCAGCATCACCAGAGTTACATTATCCATTAACTCTGCAATATCCTGAAAAGGACAGCCTAACTTCACTGAAAACTGAACTTGATGATGAAATATCTAATAACTGATAGTCAAAACCCCCTACTACATATTTTATAAGTATTTCAAACCCAATCCACAAATGTCTTACAAGGATAAATGTTTTTGTTACCCCATTATTAAATAATAACATGCTTACCTTTATGCCAACGCAAGAGTTTACATGTTTATTTCCAAGAGTTTATGTATCCCCTACACCAAGTACTCCGATGCATCAGTTATATGAAAGCAACAAAATTTTAATCAGGGAAATAAAAATCTCAGTCAGTTTCTTTTACTTAGATTTAAAAAATGTATTTCTAAAAGTTTTAATAAACAGCAAACACCATAATATGATCAGTAACCATTAATATTAAAGGTACGACTGAACCGTTTATTCAAATACTTTCTAACTTTATGAATAATGCTACTGTGGTCTGTAGGGTCATCCACATGCATGATTTAAGTATGTACATGTATTGGTATTGCATGGTAAAGTTTTGGTAGTGGGGGGGCTACAGGGGTGGCTTCTGTGAGAAGGTGCTAGAAGTTTCCCCTGTGTCTGATAGAGCCAATGCCAGCCAGCTCCAAGACAGATGCGCTGCTGGCCAAGTCTGAGCCCATCAGTGAAGGTGGTAGCACCTCTGTGATAACATATTTCAGATGAGGGGGAAGGGGAGGAGGGGCAGGGGACAGAAACCTGCACAACTGCATCTGGAGAGAGGAGTGAGAATATGTGAGAGAAACAACTCTGCAGACACCAAGGTCAGTGAGGAAGGAAGAGGAGGAGATGCTCGAGGCACCAGAGCAGAGGTTCCCCTGCAGCCTGTGGACAAGACCGTGGTGAGGCAGGCTGTCCCCCTGCAGCCCATGGAGGTCCATGGTGGAGCAGATATCCACCTGCAGCCCCTGGAGGACGCATGCTGGAGCAGGTGGATGCCTGAAGAAGGCCGTGACCCTGTAGGAAGCTTGTGTTGAAGCAGGCTCCTGGCAGGACCTGTGGACCCATGAAGAGAGGACCCCGCACTGCAACAGGTTTTCTGGCAGGACTTGTGACTCTGTGGGGGACACATGCTGGAGCTGTCTGTTCCTGANACATGCTGGAGCTGTCTGTTCCTGAAAGACTGCACC
>VZTL01048332.1:0-10555 GCA_013400535.1 Scopus umbretta
TGATTCTACGATTCTATGTTGCCACCTTTTCAGGTTTGTTAAATCACTGACTACTAATAGCATTTTCATGACTAGTGATTATACAAGTTTGCAGAAATTCATTATTTAAGACCCCTGCAGGGAATACATAATTTTTCAAATCAAATCCAGTATTACTACCATGTTACCAAGAGAGCTGTTCTGACCCTTTATTAATAAGGAAATTCATTATTTAAGACCCCTGCAGGGAATACATAATTTTTCAAATCAAATCCAGTATTACTACCATGTTACCAAGAGAGCTGTTCTGACCCTTTATTAATAAGTATTTAAATTGCACTTGATGCATTAAAGACTGGATGACCATTAAAAAAAATTAATACTAAAAACACTGCAGTACACATTCATGAAGTTTATGTGCTCCTAGAAGCTCCCACAAAAATGCATACAACTTCGATATTAAAATTAATCAGAGCATTAAGAGATACGAATCAGCAGGTAAAAATCTAGAGGTTGACAAACATTTAGGACAGAAAAAGTATAGCAGGAAAAAAGATAGTCCAACACAATAGTCACAGTTTTTTTAATCACTTAAAAGAAAAAAGAAAAATTATCAGGCAATTGGAAAGAATATGAATTGTGAAGATTTATACAGGACTAAGTAATTGCAGCCAGAAACAAGAGTGGTTGGTCAGATATGCAATATATAGTACAGAAAAAAAAAAAAAAAGGAGACAAAAGGCTTCAAGACATCAAGTGCTCTTGATTAATTTGAGATTAAATTCTCCTACCTCTGCTTGGCAAATGCTTGGGAATTTTAGAAAATGAAAGATTATCCATTTCCTTTTCTGAACACGAGCATAATAATAAGCCAAAGCTTTGCAAGGTGGAAGTCAGGGCATTCAAGTCACTTCATTTGTCTAGCTGCCTGAGCTTTATTACTGTTAATGTTTTAGTCTGTCACATACCTTTAGAAATCTCTCCATTTTCATTGAGACCTCCACAGAGTGAAAGTGTAACATCAGGCAAGTCCATAGCAGAATCAGACATGCACTCTGTACCGCTATCAGCGGCAGCACTTCCTACTGACTGGGGTGACTGGGAACCAGAAAGGGTATCTGACTCTGTCCACTGCCTGAAGCCTGGATCAGAATCACTGAAAGAAAAGAAGTCCACATTTTCCATAAGTATTTCACTTGCAAAAAAATTGTATAGATTTTGGGTTATGGAGCACACTATATTACTCAAAAAAATCACTTTGCTGTTGTACTTCTTTTAAGTACAACCTCATTTTACAACACAAATTTAAATCCAAACAAACAACAGACACGCACACCCCCAACCCTTCTTAACACTGGCAGATCAACAGTTTCCAGTTCTCCTAACATTCACCTAAATTGGGAAAGAATTACATTTCTCTTGCCTGCAACAAAATTGGATTTAAATGAGGCAAAGATCTTCTACATTCTATTTTTGCAGAACAATACTGTGCTCCTCAATCTTTACCAGAAAGCTGTAGAATAAGAATAAAAGGAAAAAGGACATTGCTTGATGTTTTTAGTACACTGTGTATTTGGAAAAAGGACAACACAAAAGGAAGGTAGCCTTTTAAATAAAAAAATACCACATTGTCATCTAAGGATAGAGTTATTAGTTTGATCCCAAGTAATATAACCAGTAAGTATAGTTTTAACATAAACTAATAGATACTTCTTCCCTATCAAACTGTGTTTTTTAAAAGGTCTTCCTAGACAATTATTCTTTTGGAGAGTATTTTAGGAGTATAAAATGCTTTGATTTCATTAAAACAAAAAAAAACACAAACAAACAAGAGTGAATTTTGATACTGAGCTGCCTTGCACGAAGATCTTGCTGAATTTTTTTTTTGTTGGTCTTTTTTGTTAAGAAAAAAAAGTTGGAAGGGATGTATAGGGCATGCAAAAAATAAACTGATGTGTACTTACCCAGAGTTAGCAATATGGCAAAACAGAGTACTGGGGCAAAAGGAGTGTGCAGTTTAAACTTTAGCCCCCTCTATATATGCAGAACATACAGGTTCCACAAAGATGAAAACTTTAAGTAATGACCTCCCATGTGATCTTTCAACGTGTTTCTTGTCAAATCAGAAACTGATTTGCACAATGAGATCAGTACTGATTACTCCACAATAGCCCAGGAGCCTGAAGTCCAATTGTTTTTATCAGAACTGGCACATAAACACTTAAAGTCATACATGTCATAACTCACATAGTGCAACTGCAATATAACCCTAGATCTGTAGAACCTTCATTCAGAATTACCTTTTGGGAAAGTAGAGTGCTGCAACTTCAGGTTCTAGAGCCTTTAGGTCCTCCAAGTAAATATCATCAGGCCCCTGATGATGACTTCGCTTGTGCACACCTGTTAATTTTAACAATTAAGATTACTAACAACGAAGCTATCCAGACACATTAAATACAAATCTAATTGTGGAAGATTCAGACTTGTAGCATTTATAAATCCATGAAATTAATTATAGTTTTAGTCAGATAAGACTTGAAATAGCAAAAATTGAAAAGGTACATTTATACTTTTTCAACTATGGCCTCAAATTTGGTAGATCACACTGAAGGAAAGAATCAACAGCTTTATTACATACCTTTCTTTTTTGAAGGAGAGTCAATTTTTGCTGATGGCTTTGTTTCTGGTAAAGGGTCCACCAACAGTCTGGAATGATGATCAGCATCTAATGGCAATGGATCTTGTGGTTCTATGATTGCAGAAGCAAGAGAATCTTTAATATCCATCTGCTTAAGCAGAGGATGAGTTCTTGGCTCAGGTTTCAGTACTGTACAGACAGAATCTTTCACATCATCATCATCTTCAACTTCATCAGAGCTGAGGATGACCCTAAAATGAGTCTTCTCTGATGGAGTAATGGTAGCTGTTCTGGGATGTTCCAGTTTCTCTTTCTTGCTTATCTGAAAAACAAAACTCTAGTCAACCTTTTCATTTCACAGGCTTGGTTTTTTTCTGGTCTAAACATTTAACTTGTGCTCATGGTACAAGTCCCGGTCACAGTAAACTGAGTAAGTATTTAAACATGTATTTCAGCAACATAAAACATGTCCCGCCTTATTAACAAACTTCCCTGCAACAGAAGCTTCGTACTAGCTTATTTGCAAGTTCAGTAAAGAAACTGGCATAGAGGAAGTGCTGACTTGACCAAACCATGGCAAGAAAAAAGCATAAATGAGGACATACCAGGGCTTCTGTTACCAGCTCTCGCATTAGATACCAAATTTACTCTATCCAGGCTACAATTCCTCTGGAAGGAACTAGAGCTTAGCCTAAAATAAAGGAAATTAATTTCTAAAGATGTTTTCCAGTTTCTAACTAAAAATTCGAAAATTTCAGATTTTTACTGCTAGGTTTTCTGAATTACTTTGCTGACCAGCTTCTGAACTCAACAAATTCGACTACCTGCCAGCCACAAGGGGGTGCTACTTTCCTATTTCAGCAGAATTATTCTGAAGAACAGCAGCAGATTTTCAATCCTCTCTTAGGACATAGTTTTAGATATGCCAAAACTCAGCTCACAAAGTTAGAAACAATAAATAAATTTACCTTGGTTGATTCTGGGAATCCTCCCCATGTCCATTCCATGTGAGATTCAGATCTGAGCAAGCTCTCAGCAGGTTTAACTTCTAGTTCTGAATCACTTTTAGGGCAGACTGGCTCAGAGAAAGGGCTAGCAAACCAACAACAACAAAAAAAAGGCAAAAAAGAAAGCTACAGTGTTTAAAATGCATTTGTTGTGCAGCTACTGTCGGTAGAGTTTTCTACAGCTTAACAGAGCTTCAATTATTCAGCAATATGGCAAGAAGCCCAGCAGGGTTTTCAGACAGCGAGAAATTAGGTTAAAACCAAAATCACATTAAAGGACTTCAGTAGTGATTACCCTAAACAGATTCCTTCACTATATCTGCAGTATAGGTATAGCTCTCCGCTCAGCCCATGTTCCGCTTTTCAAATAAAACAGAACAAACCAAAAAAGTTTATCTAAAAGACAGAAATTCTCTTTATGTTACTTTCTTCTGTAAAAATCATAGAATTGTAAAGGTTGGAAAAGACCTCTGAGATCATCTAGTCCAACCATCAACCCAACACCACCATGTCTACTAAACCATGTCCCAAAGTGCCACATCCACACATTTTTTGAATACCTCCAGGGCTGCTGACTCTACCACCTTTCTGAGCAGCCGGTTCCAATGCCTCACCACTCTTTCAGTAAAGAAATTTTTCCTAATATCCAATCTAAACCTCCACTGGCACAACTTGAGACTACTTCCTCTTGTCCTATCTCTCGTTACTTGGGAGACGAGACCAACACCCTCCTCACCACAACCTCCATTCAGGAAACTGTAAAGAGCGATAAGGTCTCCCCTCAGCCTCCTNATAGTATTTAAGCCTGCTGTGCCAAGACTTGAGTAATAAAAGTCCTGCAAACCTAACTCACAAATGCATGAAAGAACACCAATTCCCAATGCAGGGAAAACAACATTAAAAAGATAACTTAGGAGAGGGAAAGGATATTACTTGAAAACTTCCTTCAGATGTGTTTGGACTACATGACCTTTTAAAGTCCCATCCTATTTCTCCTACAGTTACTATCTGTAAATCAGAAACAGATCTCTTAAATTTACTTTAGCCAAGACTACCTTTAAGCCAGAAGAACTCACTCTACAAAATGCTAGAAAGGTGTGATTTTAAAATCATTTTACTCTTATGATCTTAGGGAGGAAAGAAAACACAAGAGATTGTTTTGAAGTAGCATTTAGTGTTGGGACAGTTCCACGTCTAACCTTTCTTGAAAAGGGCAATTATATTGCATATTATAGAAATCCCACTCTTTTTACACTTTGACATTCATATGAGTATTTTGGTTTGTTGTTTCTTTTTACATATATATATATATATAAATATATATAAAAACCTCAGTATTTGAATTGTAGGGACCAGAACTGGACACAGCACTCCAGGTGTGGCCTGACCAGTGCTGAGTAGAGCGGGTTGATTACATCTCTATCTCTGTTAGTAATGGCCCTGCAGATGCAGCCCAGGATCTGATCTGCCTTCACTGCTGTAGTGGCACACTGTTGACTCATGTTGAGCTGCTTGTCCACCAGGACCTCCAGGTCCCTTTCAGCAAGGCTGCTCCCCAGCCACACAGATCTGAGACTGTACTGGGCTCTTTGGTTATGTCATCCCAGGTGCAGGATTTCACACTTGTCTTTGCACTTGTTGCACTGGGAGAGGTTTCATCTTGATATAAGAAAGAAATTTTTCATAGTGAGAATAATCATTCACTGGAACAACCTTCTCAGGGACGTGGTCCCCATCAGAAGAGGTTTTCAGTTTGTGACTGGACAGGGTACTAGATTGGTATCATCTAGCATCTTTTTTCCATGAAACGTTGGAACAGATTGGTCTTTTAAGTTCTTTTCATCCAGGGATACAAAAAGGAAATGATTTAGAGATTTCCCCCCTCAGTTCTCCTTTAACAATTACCTACAGAAGTTACATTTTCTGTACTGTTAGAAGCGCTTATTTGAAGTAACACATTAATGAAAATACATGTACATATTTGTTTTCCGGAGGAATATGAACTCATTTTCCCTACATGCCAAATAATTTGTTCTGCCTATTTCACAAGTTAACTGGAAGCCATGCAGACATATCAACTTGTTTCTAAGCCTAATTCTTAATACTCAGCAGTACTTGCAGAAGACTGACTACTTCAGGGCTTTGAAAACCTAAGCCTGTTCCACTTCCCCCAAAGTATAAGTTTTCCATTATCATTCTCAGGGAGAAGTTGTTAGTCAAAAGGTCCATGTTTGTAATAGTGATCTAGTTATGTTAACATTGCTTGTTAGAATCATAGAATTATTAAGGTTGGAAAAGACCTCTGAGATCATCTACTCCAACCATCAACCACGCCCCCCCCCTAAAAAAACCCAACCAAATAAAAAAAACAAACCTCCATGCCTGCTAGACCATGTCTTGAAGTACCACATCTAGACGTTTTTTGAACACCTCCAGGGATGGGGACTCCACCACCTCCCTGGGCAGCTGATTCCAATGCCTCACCACTCTTTCAGTAAAGTAATTTTTCCTAATATCCAATCTCAACCTCCCCTGGCACAACTTGAGGCACCTTTCCTCTCATCCTGTCACTGGTTGCTCGGGCAAAGAGACCAACACCCTCCTCACTACACCCTCCTTTCAGGAAGTTGTAGAGAGCGATAAGGTCTCCCCTCAGCCTCCTCTTCTCCAGACTAAACAACCCCACTTCCCTCAGCTGCTCCTCATAAGGAACAGGAAGAGCATTGATGGTATCAGGTATCAAATAGTTAATGATTATGTTTTTTGGTTTTATTCTAGTGAGTAGGACAAACAGAAGTGTCCTCATTGAAAAGACTTAGGCTATTATCTTCCCTTAGCTCCCTGCAAGGGTTCTGAAGAGCAAGACAACCAACCTCAGCTAACAGACAGTTAGCTTTTCCAGGTCTCCAAAAAGGAGCTTTTTAGAAACTCCCACTTCTCTTTCACTGTACAATGGAAACATTATAGAATTTTTCTTTGGTGGCTTAGGAGAAATAATTTCATAAAAATTTGATGAAATTTCATTCTCCTAGATAGCTCATGTGAAAGAGAATCCCCCACCCAACCCCCCCCAAAGAGGGAAAAGAAAATTGCCAATTCCTCTGTTATACTTCAATCTGTACCGAATAGCTCCTTGTTTAAAAAAAAAAAAAAAGCCCACACCAAAAAAACCCCAATGCCCCCCAAAAAACCAAACCAAAACAAACCCCCCCCAACCTATAAAGCCTAGGTATCTCATATGATGCACAAACAAGACGTTAGAGCAGACTATCCCCTAAATATGTAAACAAAGAAGCATGAGTCATATCTCCCAGATATAGCCTGCTAGTCTATGTTAGCAAGAGTTTTATAAACTGAAAGGGAATATCTGCCTCTATGCTACAATTATCTAGGTGATCTAATCTGTACAACACCGTGTCAATCCTCACGGTCAAACACTGTGACTGCTTTTCAGTCACAGACCACAAACCTTTGCGGAACATTTGAACACTACATCTCATCAAGTACAATTGAGGATGTGGTTGTCAGCCCAAAACATAAAATGGAATGATAATGGGATTTCCTGTCCAACTGCTTCTGCTCATTAACAAGCTATGCACTGGGGGAATTAGCAGGCACCAAGCATGGTGTGGTACATTCAGACTCTGCTGAGGCCACAACCCTGGAAACGCCTGAGGCAGAGAGATTATATGCACTTCAAAAAGTATTTTCTGAAGCTACCTCTTCTATGCTGCACTACCATCTATTCATACAGAAGAACAGGCACCCGTGCACTGAGCAGCTAACATGCTACAATGGATATCACACAAGGCTGACCAGTAATGCTCACTGACACTATGAATATATCTGCTATGAGGTAGAGTCCTCAGTCACACTGAAAAGCAGTAAAACTAGACACTCACCAAAGGATTAAGATGAATCAAGATACTGCTCAGCATGCTATGTGCTATATATATGCCCTTCCCTATACCCAATGTTCAGGAAAAGTATGAAATTTACCTCAAGTACTACCACATATGGACAGAATGCTTTCTTATGAAAATAGAGATTGATGTTAGAGTGGTAAAATCCAAAGGGTGAGCCTTGAAAAATCTAGAAACTGAATGCAAAAGGAATATAATAGTATGAACAGCAGAAACTGAAGAGCTTGACTGTATAAATGGGAGTGCCCTAGTGACTGTAACTGAAAACTGACTGGCAAGCTGTATTATGTTATTTGTAGGAGTCCACAATCAACTGATACTGTTTCTGGTTTCTCTGGGTTAGTATTCCAGTAACTAGCAGTCCTCTGTTCTGAAGCAGAATATGATTCAAGTTGAGGACCTAGCTTTACCTCGACTAATTTGCATTATTCCACCTGACAAATTCTAACCTACACACTCAACACTTCTGCTTTACGGCATATCAAGTGTTGCTTATGCTAGGGTGAATCACATGGAACACAGTCATTTTCCATACCCTTCTGAACCTAAGGGAATTTTATTACCTGCATTTTCTTTCTTTAATAGTGAACTTTAATAAGAAAAGTTTTGGGTTGTTTTTTTTTTTCAATTGAGGAGAGAGAAAAAAAGACACAAATTTTGTTTAATACATACAATAGAGGGGAAGTTCCCAAAGTTCCACATAAGTATTCAATGCTACATTTGATATTACTGGTTAGGCATGTTTGATAGTTTTACAGATCAGGGGGAAAAAAATGAGTAAAAATGCATATTAATTTTTTATAATTATTCACCATTATACATATGATGACATTAAAAAGTTACTTACTTCTCCAGAGGGGACCAGTCTCCATCAGATAAGGGGTAATGATCCTTTGAGTGATAAATCAAAGATTCTTTTTGTTCTTCACCCTTTGGTGATGAATTTGAGGATCCTCTGTGGAGACACATGGGAGACACTAAGTCAGCTGTAAGAAATCTGCATTACTAATTCAGTTAGAAAAGTTACTATGTGTTATTAAAAATACAGTATCAAAAGAAAGAAGGGTATCGCTTAAAGAATTCATTGTTTGCAACACACCATTACATAACTTAACGTATATAAAAACTATTACTAATACTTGAAAATATTGCAAGTTTAAAAATCTACTACTCTTAACACATAGTAAGTTAATATTGAAGAAGTCACTATAGCATAAATAGTATCAATCTATACGGCCAGCTACTATTATCAAAACCCAAAGACGAACAGAGATTTACACATAACCTTTACTACATAAACCTTAGAAACACTGAACAAGTTTAATAGACAAGGTAGTTTTGACAATGCACTTTATGACTGCACATTTCACAAATTAAAACCAGTAAGAAGACAGGGGTGGGTACTACCTTCACAATTTACCCAAGAGTTTACAAATTAACAAACTACGACAAGTAGCTAGAAGTATGGTACTTTTCTGAATGGTGGGGTTTGTTTTGCACCACGAAGTCTACTCAATACTTGTACAAAACAAACAAAAAAACCCAACCAATAGTAAGACCCACTGAGCAGGCCATGCATTGCATCTTACACAGAATTCCCTTTTAAACATTTCAATCATAAGTACTTCAGATCTTTGTACAGCTTTCTGAATTTAATTGAATAAATAGCTATTCTCAGGATCAACTAACTTGGTCTGAGGTTAGATCAAGGGCATCATGGCTACACAGCGCATAGAATACATGGAAGATAAGCCTGGAATTTGAGTGTAAAATGTGATACAAATTACTTCAAGCCATTATTATGAAAGAAAAAAGAAAAAGTACTTTTCTTGTATTAGCAGCACAGTTGGCACTGGACTTCTTTTGGAATGCTAACACTGATTTCTCTTACAGATGCAAAAAAGAAAATATTTTAACATTATCTATTAAAATACATAAATATTTAGAATTTACACACTTACTCAATACAGCCCATTAGACCCTAAGCAGTTACAGTGATCTAGCTCATTTGCGTAAGTCTTTCATTTGGAAGACAGTTTAGACTATGTTAAATACTGGACCCTAAAACTGTCTTACTAGCTCCACTTCTTATTCAGAAGTATTATTGTTATGAAACTTGATGACGACAGCTTGACTTGAGATGAGAGGTACAGAGACTGTACAGCCTTTGTATTCATAAGCCAATACGAATCGTACCAATATGTTTCATAATATCTTTCTCTGCATCCAGTAATAAGTATCTCCAAAGGAGGAAAAAGGTACTATTGAACAATTAAGTAAACACATAAAATATTATTACACAGAGGTCCTCAATATTATGACTTCAGAAGGGGGGCAAGAGGACACACAGGTAGTACTGAATGGATTTTATTCACTGGGAATTTGCAACCAAATGAGTTCATATGAAGCATCACAAAAATAGAATTTCATCTGTAAGCGAATAAATTTGAAGGTTAAAAATCCAAATGCAGTCAAAGATTATTGACAGTAAGAGGGGAAAATCAGTATGCATCAACTTATAACTTCAACTATCAATTCTAAGCTATTTATTTTGCAACATTTATAAACAGTGCTGCCATTTTTTCTCATCCCTATCCACTTTATACATGGTCTAAATAAATCTATAATATTTTAGAGACAGATAACTACTTTAACTTTTTAACACCCTTAGCACTGGAGAAATAATGCCCTCTACTTCTGAATGTACACAATGTAATCTCAGTCCTCCTGGTACTATTTTAGGTAAATCAAGCACTACTAACATATCTAAATCATAGCTAGACAAAGGATGTATTTTTTAAAAAGCTGCATAAACACTTGGAAATGGATTTTCCCAAGGAACAGGAAACAGCTTGTTTTTCACTTTATAAGAATAGAACTAGATAAGACATTACATACTGGTACCTGTGGCTGAATTTTTGACCTTCCTGTTGGAACATCAGCCTCCCTTTTTATTTCCTAGTTTTCACTTTGAAATCTGAAGCTATGTCTAATAACAATTAAGTTTT
>VZTL01048333.1:5981-27997 GCA_013400535.1 Scopus umbretta
CGTGGGGTTTTACAAGGTCTGTAGTTAAGGAGGGAGGGGGGAGGTGAGCGAGGGACAGACAGATGGATGGACAGACAGACGGACGGGAGCATGCTGCCGCCACCAGGCTGGCGCTTAGGCCAGGTCCTTGAAGGCGTCGAGGTTGAAGGCTGTGTCGAGGAGCCGCTGCAGCTCCGTCAGGTGGGTTTTCTTGTTGCCAGTGGCAGGGGCAGCCGCCGGCTCCCGCCCCGCATACCTGNGCATCACAGCCACTCCCTGAGTCCCTACCAGACAGGCTTGGCACGGTTGATGGTGGTGCGGAGACGGGGTTTGACGTAGTCATAGTAGCCCTGGTTCTTGTGCTCCTCCTGGCACCAGACCAGCTCGGCAGCCGGGTACTTCTCGGCTTCCCGCTGGAGGAGGTCGAAGGGGAATGGGGAGAGCTGCAGGGGACACAGAACGGCGTCACAGTGGTGTCATGGGGGACATGGCACCCCCAGCCCATGGGCTCGGAGGCAGCTGGACCCTGCTCACCTGCTCCACCCTAGTGATGGCCACATCGGCCTCCATCTGCCGGGCCTTGCGCTCACGGGTCAGGTCATAGTAGACCTTCCCGGTGCAGAACAGCACCCGCTTCACCTGCTCGGGGCTCTGGGCCGCGGGGCCGCCATCAGGGATGACGCGGAGGAAGTGGGTGCCTGCCAAGAGAGAGGACAGCACCATCATCCACAGCAGCCTGGGGCACCGTGCTGGCGGCTGCCTGCACCCACATTTCATACCAGCCCCTCCTGGGACCCCAGCCTGGGCAGGCAAACTGGAGAGGCAGAGCCAGATCAGCAGGTACTGGGTCCAGCTCCCAGTACAAACCATCACAGCTCTGTGGGACTCGGGGCTGCCAAACCCTGGCCGTGGCACTCCAGCAGGAAGCGGCTACCAATGGAGGAAACACCATGGCAAAGCCTGGAAAGCCAAATCAAATCTTTCCAGGGTGCCAGGCTTGGCACTAATGAGGGATGGCTCCAATGTGCTGGGGAGATGGCTGCAGCCAGCACACCCCAGCTGTGGCAGAGGCAAGCATGCCGCCTCGGCACTGGAGGGGAGTGGGGAGGGAGGAAGGCAGCCCACATGCTGTGCCAGTGCAGACGTCCCCACACAGGCTGTCTGCGATGCCCTGATGCCGGTGGCATCAGCTTCACTCGAGCGCTCTTTGGCACGTGGAGGCTGCTGCCAGGTGGACTTTACCCGAGGTGGCCAGCTCCTGCCCTTCACCCTTCATCCCGCAGAGCAGCGCAGGGGGGGAACAGACACCTCTGCGCTACTCGTACCTGGCAGCATGTCGTCAAAGCTGGAGCGGGCTTCGGGGTGGCGCAGCAGCGACTTTGGAGTGAAGATTATCAGCTGGAGGGGGGGAGAAGAGGCAGAGCAAGGCTGTCAGCCTCACCAGAAACACCCCACTGCAAGCAAAGGCTGGAGTGCCGACCTGCCCGTCCTGCCTGCCCTCCCTTGCCCAAGCACAGGAGCAGCTGCGAGAGATTTTCTCCTCGCTTGGCTGCCATGCTCTGCCAGATTGGACACCGGTTTCTGACAGTACCGGCTTTCCCAGTCTGGGTTTCCCCTGGGAAAGAGGCTGAGGTGCTGCCGGGGACCTGCCTGCCCCACGGCCAGAGCTGAAGGCAAGCGGCTGTACCAGGTATTTACCGATGCTGGTCGGCTCCAACATCTCTGACCTCCCCGCGGAGCACAGGAAGGGGCTGCAGCCAGCCCTGCCTGCACAAGCCAGCCAGCAGCATGTCATGTACCAAACCAAGCCCGAGCACCAAGAGGTCCTTGCCCCAGGCAGAGGCAAACTGCCTGTGTTTGCTGCTGAGGCGCAAGAACAAGCCCGCTCCGAGTCCCGTCCCCAGGCTCGGAAGGGACAAGAGGCTGCCCTGCCTTGGCATCGAGCCAGGCATGGAGCTGCCGGCACTGACCGGTTTGCGGAAGGGCAGGAGGATCTGGCGCCGGAGGACGTGGAAGAAGTTGGCTGGAGTGGAGCAGTTCACGACGATCCAGTTGCAGTCGTAGAGCTGGCGCACGTCGAAGTCATCCAGTTTCTGCCTCGGCGAGCACAGTCGAGGGGATTTCAAGAAACACAAGGTACCTCTTGGCCTTGCAGCTCCGGCAGTGGGGAGAAGAGCGGCACCCAGCCCTCCCCCCCCTCCAGAGCACATGGAGACCCACGGAGACCTGGGAGAGGCTGCAGGTCTGTGCCCCCCACTTTGGGGCAGCCATGGGGGTGGCCAGCAGCCCCCTCCCAAGCCACATTTGGGGATGCCTCTGCCTCATGCTGCGCAGCAGACCCAGGGGCAGCAGAGGTGTAGCCTAGGCACTGGGTTCAGCCCCTTTCCCCAAACCCTCCTGGCTGCAGCATGAGCCCAGGGCATCCCACGCCTCCTGCTACCGTCTCTGTGACACCCGCCCTGACAGCAGCGTTGCACTGAGCCCACCCAGGTGTTATCACCCCCCTCCCCGTTTCAAGGTAGCAGTTGGATCCAGGACACAGGAGGGCCGGGCTGAGCTCAGCGCGGCCGCCACTCACGGGGAAGACATCGGGATCATCATTGCACATCTGCAAGAATCGCTCAGGGCGGGCGGAGGAGTGCTCGGGACCCTGTGGGGACCAAGCAGGGGTGAGAGTGAGCGGCAGCGGGATGGGACAAGGCTGGCACAAGAAGCAGGTGCTGGGCACGGCCACAGCGCGAGCAGTGCTACCTGCCACCACTGCCCTCGGCTCTGCTTCTGGTGCCAGCCAGGCAACAGGCACCCCTGGGTGCCCACAAGCTGGGGGGTCCTTACCATGCCCTCCATGCCGTGGGGAAGCAGCAGGACAATGCCGTTCTGCCTGACCCACTTGGCCTGCCCGGGACAGATGAACTGGTCGATTATGCACTGAGCAGTGTTGTGGAAGTCCCCGAATTGGGCTTCCCAAAGCACCAGGGCATTGGGGCTTGCCATGGCGAAGCCCAGCTCGAATCCTGAGGGATGGGAGAGAAGCGAGGGGGTTATCCTCCCAGAGCGGACTCACCTCACCCCCCCAGGCAGCGGGTGTAGGCCTCCTTGCTCACCGAGGACGCCATACTCTGACAGAGAGCTGTTGCAGACGGTGTAAGGAGCCTGGTTGGGCCAAAGGTGGTTCATGGGGATACAGGTCCTCTTGTCCACATTCTGATCGTGCAGGACATGGTGGCGATGGCTGGAAGAGGGGAAAGTGTTAGTCCATCGTCACCCTTTGGATCCCTTCTGGAATGGCTGGAATCACCTTTATGGCCACCAAAAGCACAACTGTACCTGAATGTCCCCCTCTCAACGTCCTGGCCGCTCAGGCGGATATGGATGCCCTCTTTGAGCAGGGAACCAAATGCCATGTACTCTGCCAGGGCCCAGTCCACTGTCCGGTTCTTCACCATCTCCCCGCGGGTTTTCAGAATACGGCTTAAACCTGCCAGGACAGAAGCCGGTTTGTAGCTGGCATGGGAGGGAGCTCCAGCAACACCATGTTTGTCCCACAACCTGTCTGCAGACTGACTGACTGCAAATGCCCAGGGGCAGAGGAATGAATCCGCCTCTGCCGGAGGAATGAACCTGGGATGAGGAATCAGCACTGCAGGGAAGGATCAGCTCCAAAGAAAAGCTGCTCCTCAGTTCACTTCCCTTATCCACAGCTCCCTCATGAACCGATTCTCATAGACTCACAGAGGGGTTTGGGTTGGGAGGGACCTTCAAAGGTCAACTAGTCCAACCCCCCTGCCAGGAGCAGGGACGTCTTTCACTAAATCAGGTTGCTCAGAAGCCCCATCCAACCTGGCCTTGAAGACTTCCACTGATGGGGCATCCACAGCTTCTCTGGGCAACCTGTCCCAGCGTACCACCACCTTCCTTCCGTGCAATCTAAACCTACCCTACCCCTTGTCATAGAATAGAACCATAGAATCATTAAGACCTCTGAGATCACCTAGTCCAACCATGTCTCGAAGTGCCACATCTACACGTTTTTTGAACACCTCCAGGGATGGTGACTCCGCCACCTCCCTGGGCAGCCTGTTCCAATGCCTCACCACTCTTTCAGGAGAGAAATTTTTCCTAATATCCAATCTAAACCTCCCCTGGCACAACTTGAGGCCATTTCCTGTCANCTTGGTGTCATCTGCAAACTTACTGAGGGTGCACTCAATCCCCTCATCCAGATCATTGATAAAGACATTAAACAAGGCTGGCCCCAATACTGAGCCCTGGGGAACACCGCTTGTGACCGGCCGCCAACCGAATTGAACTCCATTCACCACCACTCTCTGGGCACGGCCATCCAGACAGTTTCTAACCCAGCGAAGAGTACATCTGCCTAAGCCATGAGCTGCCAGCTTCTCCAGGAGAATGCTGTGGGAGACAGTGTCAAAGGCTTTACTAAAGTCCGGGCAGATAACATCCACAGCCTTTCCCTCATCCACTACGCGGGTCACCTGGTCATAGGAGATCAGATTGGTCAAGCAGGAGATCAGGTTGTCCTGTCACTACAGGCCCTCGTAAAAAGTCTCTCTCCATCTTTCTCATAAGCCCTCTTTATGTACCAAAAGGCTGCAGTAAGGTCCCCCCTGGAGCCTTCTCTTCTCCAGGTTGAACAACCCCAACTCTCTCAGCTTTTCTTATCAGGAGAGCTGTTCCAGCCCTGGGATCATTTTTGTGGCCTCCTCTGGACCGGCTCTAACAAGTCCATGTCTTGTGCTGGGGACCCCAGAGCTGGATGCAGTGCTCCAGGGCGGGTCTCAGGAGAGCGGAGTAGAGAGGAACAATCCCTTCCCTCGACCTGCTGGCCACACATATTGAAGCACTGTAACAGGTCCCTTCCTTCCAGGCCATGTTCCAGCCCTATCCCACATCTCTGGAACAAACGCCCAGTCTGGCATAGCTTCCGCAAGCTCCTACCTCCATGGATAGTGAAATCCTCCACTGGCACCGAGCTGGCCACTTGACCAATGTGCGTCAAGTCCTCTTCGTTCAGACCGGTGGAAGGGCAGGTCATGCTCCGGGGTTGGCCATCCAGAGTGAAGAAACCTGCAGGAGGAGGAGCAGTCCACTGTGTTGTGGGAGCCATACCCAGCTCTGTGTGAAGAGCTCAGGTCACGGACATCCTCAAGCAAGGGTGGGGATGCCAAGAGTGGAGAGCAGCACCCCATCTCCCCATCAGTGTGATTTACTAGAAAACAGCTGCCACGGCTCTGGAGAAGCCAGGTTCTTTGATAGGGACCTCCAAAACCTTGTCAGCGACTTACCAGGCCAGGGTGAGTCCAGCCAGTGCTTGATGTGCAAAATCTTTTCGTCCTTGGATCTCGCATGGGCCTCCTCGCAGATCTTATCGTACTTGGCAATTTCCTCCTAAAAGGTAGAACCAGGAGGCAGAAAAGCATTAGTGAGGGGTCTCCAAACAAGGGTGCCGAGTCTGGGGGCAAGTGTGAGCTTGCAAGCATGCTGGAGGGCACAGCTGGTCCCCACAGCAGGGGAGCCCCAGGGCTGTGCAGCTCAGCCTCAGAGAGGCTGCTAGAGGTCCCTGTCCCCCAAGGGACAGCTCTGCTGCCATCCAAACCAACAACTCACATTCAACCCTAAAGATGCTGCAAAGTGGTACTGAGCCAGCAGAGCTGCTGCTGCGCCTCCTGTCAGGGTGGCGGAAACGGGGGCAGCGGATCTGCCCCAGATATCCCCAGGCCACAGCGAGCCCGAGTGCTGCAGAGCCCAACTCTCCCATGGGTCCCAGCTGTGCCGCAGCGGCCCAGCGCCATGTGGTCTGCGCTGCACTGATCACGGGGCAATCCTTGAACTAGATGTTCCTGTGCTGTTCAGAGCTGGCACAGTCCAAGAACAAGCCTCAGCTCCTAACCCCGTCATTGCCAGGCCTGCAGTGCTTGCCCAACCCTAGCACAGCTCTGCCACCTTTAGGTGACAAGCACAAGCAGAAACAGGCCCCGTCACATCATTCACACTCAGGTCTGAACCAAACAAGCAATTTTCCCCAGAGATGCCACCTGCAGTTTTCTTCCCAGGCCCCAAAGGACAATACCTCATACTCCAGCTGATTTACCACCCCCTGCGAAATCAGCAGCTCTGCATATTTCTGCAGCACTGGCTTCTGTTTCCGGATCTGTTTGTACATCAGGGGTTGCGTGAACATGGGTTCGTCCATCTCATTGTGACCGTTGCGCCTGTAACAAACCTGCCGGGAGGGGAAAGAGCCTTTGAAAGCAGCTGCTTGCAAGCTGCTGCTTGGAAAGCGGTCGGAGGTACCTGTGCTAGGAAGGGTCTGAAACACCCCAGGAGGGACCCAAGTGTGTCCTTCCCAACGCGGGAGGCAAGGGCAGGCTCCGTACAGAGACAGCGTTGCCTCTCCAAGTGCTATTACAGCCTCGTCGCCTTGCTTTACACCACCTCCTCCCTCCCCTCATGTCAAAAAGGCCAGGCAAGAACTGAACAGAAACCTCAGCTTTCAGAAAATACATCCCCCAAGAGGTATCAGTGAGCACCCACAGCAGAGCCACACCTTTAGGATAAAGCCTCGTGCCACGTTTCTTACCAAATCCACCACCACATCCTTATGGAAGGTACTTCGCCACTCTGCTGCCACATTGCACACATAGACAACGGCCTCTGGGTCATCCGCGTTGACGTGAAAAATGGGTGCATTCACCACACGGGCAACATCGGTCGGGTATGGGGAGGAGCGGGCCATCCGCGGGTCTGTTGTGAAGCCAATCTGTAGTGGGTGAGAGGGAACAGGACCAGCACAGCGGTAAGGATTTGGAAAGCAGCACACACAGCTTCAAGGACAGCTCGGCTACTGTGGCTGAGCTGGGAGTTTCCCCATGGCTGTGCCGCTCAGCCGTAGCACAACCTGCCCGTCTCCTGCACCCCAGGCACTGCAGCCTGTCCCAGTCCCTGCGCCTGGGCTGTCATCCCACTCCACCCGCAGGGATGGGCTGGTCCCAGTGAAATGTCTCTGGTTTATGCGGGGGCAGAACAGAGCAGTTCTGTGTGATCTCGCACCCCGAGCATCAGGTTGCACCACCTCTGCACCAGGCTAGGTTCAAAAGCTGCTGCTGTTGAGCAGCTTGGTATGCAGTGCCCCCTGCTGACCCCAGGATTATGGCTCATGCCAGGAACGTTGGCTGGGAAACAGCTACTGCCTGCTGCCAGCTACCGTCCAGACCTGAGCCTGGAGAGGCTGGTTTGCGAGGGATCCCTGTGGACACAGGGGATTTGCTCCTCACCTGGTTGTTCACCACAACGTGGACAGTGCCGTGGGTGGTGTAGGAGGGCAGGTCGCTCAAGTGGAACGTCTCGTACACAATGCCCTGCCCAGCAAAAGCGGCGTCTCCATGCAGAAGGATGGACATCACCTGGGAGACGTGAAGCCATGGTGGTCAGCAGGGGCTCTGCAGGGACGGTGGGCAGGGACAACCACCAGGAATGGGCCCAAGTCTCATCCCTGTGAGCCTTCAGCATCCCAGAAAGGACACAGAACAGTTCGTCCATGCATCCAATGCTTTCTCAGGGGACTGGAGCGGAGGCAGCCACGGTTGGCACAACCGCCAGGCAGAAGGCTGGGCACACCAGTTCTCACCCTGAGCAAGGGCAGCACACTCGGGGTGCCTCGCTCAGGCAGGGGAACGGCACCCTGAGCACAGCAGCTGCGAGGCGAGTCCCATTCCCAAACACGCATGTCCCAAAGCAAAGCCTTTTTCTAACTGGGGGAAGACAGGAAAAACGCCCCTTTCCCTCACACTTTCATGCCAGAAGACCTTTGGGCAGGAGCCAGGCCGGGAGTTCGCTCCGCCTTCAGTGACGTTATTTTGCTATCATACCCAGGGGCTGGCTAAGGATGCTGCCTGTCAGACAAGGACACAGTTTGTCTATTTATAGCCAGCCCTTGGGGGTGCAGGAGGAAGGGAAGCACTTTCGATCTCACCCTTCCACTTCTTGGTGTTGGAGACACGTCTGCGATGAATCAGACTGCAAATAAACTCCCCACTACAGCCTGTTCCCTGCCTGCTCTCCCACTTGGGTGCAAAGAGCTGCCTCTTGCTGCTGGCTCCGGCTTTCTCAGCTCCGGGAATGCTTATCCCTGGTCACATTGAGATCCTTCAGTTTGATGCTCCTGCTGCCAAGCCCCCCAGGCTGTGATGCTTGGGTTGGCTTTTGGGAGCACCCCTCATTTCCCTGCTTTCCAAGCAGGGATTTGGGCATCTGCTGCTCCCCGCAGCCCAGCTGTGCCAGTCGTTCAGAACCAGAGAAAGCAGCAATGGGAGCCTGGGGTGATAACTACCGAAGTTCTCCCCAAAGACAGTGGGGAAGGATGAGGGAAGAAAGTCAGGGTGATAGCAGGGTGATGGCAGGGGAAGGGGCATGGCAAATAAAAACCATCTGGGTTTCTTCACTTTCCCACCAGCCTGCCTACCACCAAACCCCATCCAGCCTGGGCCACTTCACTGTGGGCATCTCAGCACCACTCACCTTCTTCCCTTCCGTGTCCCCACAGTAAAATTGCTCTGCTTTAGTCTTGCCTTGAACAACGGGATCAGCTGCTTCCAAGTGAGAAGGATTTGCCACCAAGGAAAGGGTGATGTTCCTGTCGGTGACACGGTTAATCCGACGGTGGTACATTCCCAGGTGGTACTTCACATCACCGGAGCCCTGACGGAGGGAAGAGGAGGGTCACCCCCAGGAACGTGAGCAGCTTTTGGGGCATGGAAGGAGACCCGAGGCAGGGCAGCACTGACCCCAGGGGCTGGGAAAAAGGGGCATTTTCCGGAGGAACTGGCAGAAAGCAGCAGGCACTCACTTTAGGAGCTGATCTGGCATTCAGCAAAGCAAAAGTAGCCTGTTCCAGGTGCCAAACAGCCAACAAACCTCAGACACACATCAAGCCTATCTAGGTAAAGTCATAGGTGCAGGAAAAGGAGCAAGTGTGGTGGGTTTGGGGAACACACTGGAAAACAGAGTTGGGATAACGCTCACCCAAGCTCTGCTCACACTGCTGCAGTACAGCCGTCCCTGGCATTGCTCACAGTACGCTACAGTTCCTAGGTGGGGCACCTCAACGCCCCAGGCTGCTGCTTTCTCACCTCGAAACCTGAAGGGCATGCCAGGATAAAGACAGCCCAGCCCAGCTTTCCGGAAGCCAAATCATTCTGGCTTGTGATGCTGGAAGCTTTGAAGCACGAGTGCACTGCAGCGAGAGAGCCTGCGGCACAAGCAATTTGAGCCTCGGGGGCTTTTGGAGCTGCTTTAGGGCCCCATATGGGGACCAGGGGCTGCTGCAAGGGTACAAGCCGACCTCGGCTCCTGGCCGCCTTCCCCTCACCTCATCATTCACCCCAAGCCTGCTTTATACCCATGGAGCGCCGCTGACCACCCAGCTGAAGACATCAGCAGTGGCCAGGGCACACGTCACTCCCTGGGACAGGCAAGGACAGACCAGCACTGGCACCGACACGAAGGCTTCAGTCACACGAGTGTGTGTGCAACATGGAAATCTTCACGACACCAACGCCACTGAGTGACAGCACAAGCTGTGGCACAATCGAGCTCACGCTGCACAGCCACAGCCTTTGGGGACTGCATAGGGACAGGCAACAGCAACCTCCTACAGGCAGAGGAGACTCACCTCATCAGCAGCCTCCAGCTTGGAGTCGAACTGGCAGAAGATCTGCTCCAGTTCTTTCCTGATCACATTGGCGAGAACATTCAGGCGTCCCCTGCAAAAGCAAGACTGTTGTTGGCAACCAGCAGTGCCAGCCTGGCATCGAGTGCTGACGGTGACCTGCCATCCCACCCGTCACGCAGAGGCAGTGCAACAACCCCACACCTCCAGCAACGGCTGTAGGGTCATCTGGGGAGGGAGCTCTGCAGTTTACCCGAGAAGGAGACTTGGGTACAGACCCCTCAGCCCAGGGATGGGACTGGCTGCTGCCGCATCCCAACAGCTGCTCCACAGCAGGCAGGCCAAATCCTGCTCTGGGATTCATGCTCTGCTGCTTGAGCCCCCACCCCAAACCAGATGAATTTACAAACGAGCTGAAGCTGAAAACACCATGATGAGCAGAGAGCAGCCAAGGCCTGAGCTCTCCAGCTAAGGTTCACCACCAGCCAAGACCATTTAGGTGATGGCAGAAACCAGTATGCCCTCCAGTACCGAACCCCAGTGGCATTCCCCTCCTCCGCACCCCAAGCACCGCTGTGGAGAGAGGCAGGGTTACCTGTGGGGCATCCCCATGATAACATAATCCACTCCCTTCTCACTCGACTTATCAATAATGGTCTTTAAGGCTGGGATCAGCACTTCGCAGCCCTCCAGACCGAAACGCTTCTCCGAAGACCATTTCCGATGGAGGAACTCCTCAAACCTGGAAGGCAAAAGGAGAAAGGGGTCAGTGCCAGGGCTACAGCTGAGGGCAGAAACCAGAGAAAGGATGGGGACCACACCAAGGGAGCCACAGCACCCAGTGATGCTTAAGCAGCCATCTTGCAGCAGCCTGACAGCCTTCCTGGTCACCCTGGTCTCCTCCCATAGAGTCTGGCTGGCTGCTCCCCTACCTGACACCCCACGTGCTGCACTTAAACCTTATTTTTAGACCTTTTCTTTCAGGATGATCCATGCTGTCAGGCTCTTTGCCAGCACCTGAGCCTGCCAGCCCAGCAGCTCACTGGTGTCACCCTGCTAATTAAGCAGACTGCAACAGATAATGTCAAGATGTGACTCAGGCGGTGATCACGTACGTACCTCCAGCTGGGAGCAAACCACCCCAGGCAGCAAGAGAAGGTGAAGAACCCCACAGGGTACCTGGTAGAGCGGACCAGCCTGGCCAGCAGTGTGCGTTTCTCTTCGTTGGTGAACTGCATGATGCCTGGGGTCTCAAACTTCTGCCGGATCCACTGGCACTGCTCCAGGTCATTGATAAACATGAACTCCACACCGATGTGCTGGCAGTACGCCATCTGCCCGAGAGGAGAAGGGCCATGAGACAACAGCCAGGGCTTTAACACCTCCTCACCCCCCGCAAAGACAGGCATATGTGGCATCGTATTGGACCATGGGGCCAGGGACTCTTTCATTCCCCTCTTTAACCTTTCAGCAAGACAAAAAACCCTCCTGCACCAGCAGACACAAACCCTCCCACCTGGCAGCCGCACCACACTGCCTGAACACCAGCAAGCGCTGCCTGCAATGGCAGCCTCGGGGGACCCATGAGCAGTGCCCAGCAGCCAGCACTGCTCCAGCCCTGCTTTGGGAGCCTGGTTTGAGCCATTTTCCCGGGGAAGGCAACACTGCAGGGGACATTCTGGGATGCTGCGGGGCAGGTTGGACCCTATACATGACCCAACATCAAAATGTTTAATTCCCTTTCCCTAAGGGGCCCAGGATCAGGCCCTCAACTCCTTTACATCCACCTCGGGGGTGAGATTTTTCCTCTCAGTGGCATCAGGTGTGACCAGGTCCACAACCCCACTTCATACAGCGGGGAGAGAATCAGCAAAACAACCTCCCTCAAAAAATAAGGAGCCCATTCTTGCAGCTTATCCAAGATGTTGATGCAGCTTTGCTTCTCCCAAGGTCAACCTGTCTCGGCAGAGACCGTCTGAGCAAGCCTGCAGCCTGCCTAGGAGCTGTGTGTGCTCTCAGACCAGGCAGAGCAGGGTATGAAATCTGGCAGCAGAGAGGAACTGGCTGCAAGAGCTGGAAGCCCCAGCCCCAGGTTGGAGCTGCTCCTGCACCGAGACCCTCCAAGGGGCGACCACGCAGGGCAACAGCACTACTCAGCACACAGAGGGGGGCATCGCCTGCCTCCAGCCCACTCCTGTGCTCTCCTAGCACTGTTTGCTGCTTTAAACCAGAAAATGGAGCAGGAGAGATTTCAAAAAATGCAGTATTTAGTTGCCTGGGGTTTGCTCCACCTTGGGTAGACCAAACATGTTGGCCCAATGCAGAGTGAAGCTGGAGGTGATCAGAGATGACCAGGTAACTTGGGGAGGCTGCTATAAGGGCAAGCACTGAGGAGCAGCTCCCAACCTGAAAAGCTTAAAATCTGCAGGTTGGCCCAGGCTGCGGGCAGCAACAGAGCCCAGGACCTCCAAAAAGCCACTGCTCTGCCCCCGCCCCGTGCTGCAAACAGGTCTCGCACAGCCCTGCCTGCCCTCCTCACCTCCAGCCGACGGATGATTTCTCGGAGTGGAAGAGCCGATTCATTTCCACCGATGAAAGTGGTTGTGGGCAAGTGGAAGACCTTGTCGAGGTCAGATTCATCCAGCCCATAAAAGCCTGCAGGATTTTTCATGGGTGCGACAAGCAAAAGCAAGAGAGAGAAGGAAGGAAGGGGGACGGGGGGACACCGTCACACAGGGACCGGGTGCATTTGGGAGAGGTGGGGAAGGGACAAAAAAAGCAGCATAAAACCAAAAATAAGCATGAAGGAGGTTTATACGGACAAAAACCAAGCCGTAATTAAACAAAAAGACATCAAGCACAGAACAACAAGGTTATTACGGAAGGTAACACAGGAAATGAAACACAAAGCAATATATATACGCATGTAAATCAGTAATTAAAATCCAGGGTGAGAGTGAGGAAGTTTGTAGCCCCAAGGATGCAAAAAATAGACCACAAATTATAACAGAGGGGAGAGAAAAGAAACAGGAGTTGAGGAGTCACCAAGCACAACGGAGATGTTGCCACACGGTGGGAATTAAAAACAAAGAGTCAACGCGGAAAAGGAAATGGTTAAAACAGACAAACCCCAAAGAGAGAGAGAAAGAGAAGCAAGATAAATAAAATGGCATCAGGGCTCTGCGACGGACTCTCCTGAATAGCTCAGCCCGGGAGCGGGGCAGCCAGCCAGCCCCTTGGGGGTTTTGCTACCCAGATACCCCCTCACCCAAGTAACAGCCTTTTAATTAGGGCTTTAGCCTAGCTCTGCACAGCAAACCACCTCTTTTTTGGTGTTGACACCTCATGGTTCGTAGGCAGCTCCTACTTACGGCACACGGGGCTGCAGGGAGCTGGGTGTGCCTGGCGAAGGTGCCAAGCAGGGCTTGGAGACGAATGTTGGGTTTTAGAGCTGCAGGTGAGCCCCGCCACTGCCTGCTGCTGTTACAGCATCGGCAGGTCCCGCAGCAGCTCCACAGTACCCCAAAGCCATCAGAGGTGCCTCAGCACCCGCTGAAGCTCACGGTTGTCTTTGGGGAGACTGAGGCACAGAGGAGGAGGGACAACAAACTTGCTGAACCATGCAGCAAGGCAGAAGCAGAGCTGGGAAGGGGACTGGGGAGTCCCAAGACCCTTTTGAAGCAGGAGCTTGTAAGAAGGAGGGTGGACAAGTAGAGCTGCCCACTCCCAAAAGGGCCAGGTTTCAAAGTGTTTTCTAACCCAAGGCAGGAGCCACAGAGGAGGCAGAATTACCCCCACTCCTCCCAGCTCCCTCCAAACCAGCCCAACACCTCAGCTGGGGTCTCTCTGGGAGGGTATGGGGAATGCCACCTCCTGAACGCTGCAGAGCAGCGTAACCCACCTTCCTCCAGGCAAAGGGAGACAAAAATTGGCCCCTCCAGAGCTGGCTCTCCTTGAACTTCATCTTAAAAGAGTCTATCCCTCGCCTTCTAGTCAGGAATGGAGGATGAGCTGGAGATGGGGCCCGGCCACAGCTCATCCCTGTGCAGCGTCAAGGACGGTGCTTGCCAGAAGCAGGGAACACCCACAGCAAGCCCAGAGCCAAAGTTTTCCTGGTTGCCACTGCCATCCATCCCCTCCTCTGCCCACATCACCCTCCTGGACGCTGCTAGTCCCAGGGGAAGGAATTAAGCCAGATCCACTGGAGCCATGCCTGGGAACGCTTAACCCTGGCAGGAGCTGAGGATTTGGCCCCATGTTTCCAGAACTTCTCTGTGGTTCCTATCCAAGCAGAAGTCATGGAGAGGGGTGGCATTAGTACAGAGCATCCCACGTCAGCTGCTGGTTGAAGGTTTCAGGGAAGCCTTGGTAATTTGCTGTGGCTCCCAGCGCTGCAGCACAGGGTTTTGGCTCGCTCTGCCATGACGGTTTGGAGACTAAGGCACGCTTTGGGGGGTATCAGATTTTACAAGGAATTTTCAGAGCTCTAAGCATCTCTGCTTCTGCTTTGCTGCAACCTGCCAGCTTTTTTGACAGTGCTGAGTATTTATAGGCAGCAATACTATCAGATGGGGGGAAGGCTAGGGGATAGGCTGCCAAATTTTCACTGGGACAAAACCAGGGCAGAGTCAGGAGAAAACAGCTTGGATTTTTAGGAGACTCAAACCAACTGGGGAGATTGAGGCCTCGTAAAATTAATGTTCACAACAAAATGTGTACTCTAGCAAGTTAGGCATGCAAACACACAGTATGAAAAAGGCTAGCAAGGCTTTACATTGGGGATTTCTACAGGTGAAGCATCACTAACCAAGCGCCTATATCAAGACTTCTAGTGGGACACATTAAAAATAAACACGTTACAAAACTCAAGAGTGGTGCAAGATGGGAAGGGACCGCTTTACCGGCTTGGTTCATGCCCAGAATAACCTATTCAAAGAGAGTCCTGAACTCCAGAGGGTTAAAGGCTCATTAATTGCATACCTCCTACTGTTAACACTCTCAGCCGCTCCTTGAACACTGCGAGATCTGGGGTGGGCAGGGAAAGGGGTGCAGAAAGGGAGAAGATAGAGAGACGCAGTCAAAGTTAGTAAAAAAAAACCTGGAACTGTGAAAACTAGTCATGGAAAGCACAAGTCAAAAAAATACAGGATTTAAAATACAGTCAAAAACCATCAGAGGCAGAAGGGTTGGGATGGAGGATGACTACACACTAGGCAGAAAAGAAATCCCAGTGGAAAGTCTGGCGAGAGGAGGGAGGAGTAGGGAGAGGAACAGCGGGGCATCAGACACTGGGGAGCAGTTGAGCTGCATGGTTTGAGATGTCTTCTCGTGTGCACACCTCAGACAGGAAAGGGAGACTGTCTGGGACGGTGCCTTCTACCTGCTACAACCAAAAGGCATCCTCCTGTCAAGCTGCATCAAGGAGAGCATTATCCTCTGGCAGAGCACCGACACCTGCTCCCAGAGGCTTTTGCTCTGCTCGTTGCTACCGGGAGGATTTCAAGGTCACCCCCAAGGAAGCACCACTGCTGCCTACACGCAGGCAGGAGGGAGATCAGGGTGTTAACGAGCGGGCTATTAATGAGGAAGACCAACGGTGAGGCAGGCACGCACAATGCAGTCATTTCTCAAGCATGCTCAGTGCAAGTGGGAGCACAGGGACACCGTGCCGGATGCAGGCAGGGCTGCTGCAGCGGTGAGCACCATGTGTCACTGGAGCTGCACTCCCCAGCTAGGTTAGGTGACCCGAGTGCCTCAATCTCACCTCGGTTACAAGGCTTTGCAAACACTTCTCTTTTTGGTCAGTGGGGAAAAATCATATGTTTAGGTGAGAAGTTTGGTTAGCAAGGTCTCAAACTGGAGAAAGGGGAGGTGGCAGCGCTCCCAGCCCATCTCCCCACAGGGGCTCGCCTGGCTCTTTCCCAAGCTGAAGGACAATTTCCATCAATTCCCCTGGGCAAGAGGCAGGAGCAGCTGCCTTCCATGGAGAGACAGATGGACACTCAGACACACACCAACTTCCACACACCACATGGATTTCAGCATGCTAAGGCATTACTTCCTTGGACAGGTCATATCAAGCTCCTGCAGTCATCTTGTCCTTGTTTTACACCACTTACCATGCCAGATCAGCTCCAGTAGAAGACCAGGATGAGATTATTTTTTTAAAAAGAAAAGACAAGAGAAATGGGAATTTGGTGGCTCCAGCTCCACCACTCATCAGACTGAGTACCCCCAGGCGGGCTTTCCCCTCCTTGCATTTTCTCCAAAGCTCACACTGCTTAATCCGAAGAGAGCTTCCAAACCAGACACAAACCAGTTGCTAAACAAAAGGCAATTGAGAAGAAAGATCAATTTCCGAGATTAACCATGCAACTCCTTTGAATTACAGCACTGCTCGGCCACAGTTTAAGCTGTTGGCAGCAGAGTTTGCACCACAAAAGCTGACCTTTAAGGATTTCACTGCTCAGAAAGAGGAAACAAGATTGTTTCCAAGTTTCAGAACCACTCCTGTTATTAACTGCTGTCAAGTGTTAAGAAATACTCTTTCAAAGCAAAAAAAAAGACAGCAGGATCTGCTTAGAAATTGGCTTTCTCTGCCACAACCAGGCAACACCCGATCGCAGGCTCGGCCAGAGCTCTGCCCACGCTCTGCACCAGCACTGCTCTCCTCCCCTCTTGCTGAGCACTGTTTGCAAGCTATGTTCACCAAATTGTATTTTAAGATTGACCAGATGAGGTTTTCCAGGATGAGGATACCAGGGGAAAGTCTATTCACTCTAAGTAATACTTACAGCAAGATAATAAAGCCTCCTTTGATTAGACACAGACATTTGAGTCTGGGGTCCTACCACGGGACACAACCCCAGCATGAGCTAGTGGCTGATACCAGCACAGCTTGTTCCCAGGACTCGTTATTTCCTATGAATTAATGGATTCCTGGTAATTAAATCAACACCAGGAACCACAATGGCAGGTATTTTAGTAGGAAAGCCACAAAGAAACAGAATTTAAACTTAACACCTGGCCCAGACATGGAGATTGTAGGCTAAGATTCTCTTCCAGCTGATGCCTATGGACCATCCGTGCCTGAACACTTTCCACCGCAGTGAGCTGGGCTAGGTCACGCTGCTGGGCTCATGACCACTCACCCTGGGGGAGCAGGAAAAATGGAGCTTATACTGCTTTACCCAGATTCTGTTACATCTGTGACGATGCCGTCAGCCCAGCTCTGCAGTTGGGGTTCCAAGGGAGGACCTGTTCTTGGACCACTTAGGGCTCTTGGGCTCTTCTGCCTCTGAAGCAAGGACAGTGCTGGAGCACACCTTGCTTCAGAGGAACGATGTGGTCAAAGCAGAAGAAAAGCCTCTGAACTGACTTTCCCCACTGAAGCAGCCCCGTAAGTTCAATATCCAAGTGGAAACCAGTAAGGAGTGATGTTCCTCAAGGGACTGTACTGGGACCAATACAGTTTAATATCTTCATTGATGGCACGGAGAGTGGGATCGAGGGCACCCTCAGCCAGGTTGCAGGTGACACCAAGCTGAGTGGTGCGGTTGATACGCTGGAAAGAAGGGATGCTATCCAGAGGGACCTGGACAGGCTGGAGGAGTGGGCCCATCTGAAGTTCATGACTGTCAACAAGGTGAAGTGCAAGGGCAGGGGCAATCCCCAGTTCCAGCACAGACTGGAGGATACATGGATGGAGAGCAGCCCTGCAGAGAAGGACTTGGGGATGCTCATGGGTGACAAATTGGACATGAGCCATCAGTGTGTGCTCACAGCCCAGAAAGCCAAGTGCCTCCTGGACTGCATCGAAAGAAGCATGGCCAGTAGGTCAAGGATGGTGATTTTGCCCCTCTACTCCATTCTCCTGAGACCCCTCCTGGAGCACTGCATCCAGCTCTGGGGTCCCCAGCACAAGACATGGACTTGTTAGAGCCGGTCCAGAGGAGGCCACAAAAATGATCCCAGGGCTGGAACAGCTCTCCTGAGAAGAAAGGCTGAGAGAGTTGGGGTTGTTCAACCTGGAGAAGAGAAGGCTCCAGGGGGGACCTTACTGAGGCCTTTTGGTACATAAGGGGGGCTTATGAGAAAGATGGAGAGAGACTTCTTACAAGTGCCTGTAGTGACAGGACAAGGGGCAGCGTTTTTAAACTGAAAGAGGGTAGGTTTAGATTGCACATAAGGAACTTTTACTGTGAGGGAGAGCAGTCACCACAACCACCTGCAGCCAGACAGCTCTAGGTTTCATGCAGACCTTGCTCTCCTCTGAAAAGGGAAACACATCCACCAGGCACAGGGCTTCAGGGCTCTCCCCTGCTGCTCTGCTTCAGAAAGACCGTAGTGCCCACAGCAGAGGACAAAAACCCCGAGCTGGAAAAGGTTTTCCTCACCCTTTCCTCCCCTCAGCCACTGGGAGCGACTTCAAAGTCACCTAAAAAAGTTTCCCTGCTCCCATCGCAGTGCCAAATACAACTACTTGTGTCATCTCCTGAGCCTGGGTTCATGGCCACCACCTCCCCACCTCTTCCCATCAAAACCTCCCAGGCACAGGGCTTGCTCCAACCCAGAGCCAGCTGGCTCCTGAGGCATAGCCAGGGCTTGGTCCTCCAGACAAGCACATCAGAAGTCCAGACCTCAGGATGAAGCAGCTTCCCCATCATCCAGTGAGCTGGGACAACCAAAACCTAATCCTTCCCTACCACTCCCAGTACACATAATCCTGTATGAAGATCCAGCAGATCCAGGGCTGGTGTCCCTGTGCTGGCAGCTAAACAAGGAATCAAGATCATTTACATGCACCATATGCTCTGATCGGCTGTTTCAGTTGTGCAAGGTTAGTAATCATTACTGCTGCTCTACTCTAAGTTAGAAGCATGCCTCTTGAGCGCTCATAGTGCCAGGGTAACAACCCTTGGAATGCACCAGCAAGGAGAAAGAGCTCAGTGCCACGACCTCGTTCTAGCTAGAAGAATGGCAGCATACTACAGAGATCAAATCTAAAGCACATTGAGAGGTGCTGAGTTTAAGCATTTTCAGATTAGGATTTCAAGTCCTAGGCACCACACACACTTCTGTGCAACATTCATGCATCTTTCACTCAAAGGCATTGGGATTTCCACCTCTCTACTTGGATGGGAACGCATCCCAAAGCTTCCTTGTTATGATCACCAGCCGGGACTCATAGCTCAGTCTTGGAAAAAGGGGGCAATTAAGGAATTTACAGATGCTGCAGCAAGCTGGGAACGAAGGAGGGCAGGGCATTGTTGCAGGGGCACACCAAGAGGCACTTCTAAGCCCTGCAGCGACAAAGCCAGCCCATTGCCCCCAGCTCTCAGGGCCCCCAAGAGCAGCAAGAGGAGCTGAGGGAACAGACCTCCAGCTCTCACCAACAAAAAACCTCTCTGCTTTGCATTTCCAGAAGATGCATTTGCTTCCACCCCTGGATGAGCGAGTTCAATGACATAATTAATTGGCACCGCTTGGAGGAGAAACATGAGCCGAGCAATAGAGTTTTGGCACAAGACCCATTCGCTGTGACAGCCGGAGGGGGGCAGAACTGCTCCACAGCAGCCAGTCAACTATAAATTTGGAGTGATCATTACTAAGGAAACTTAAGACCTTTCCCCCCTTACTGGTGAAGCAATCTACCTACAAAGCTGTGAAAGAGAGAGGAGCTCAAGCAATGCAGCACTAACTGCTCTCAAAGCCCTCACCCAGTTTGTCTGTGGATGTGATAATATCGGCTGGAAGGGAGGAGTCCAGATCTGCATCCAAGATGCCCAGTGGGTCGAGTTGTGCTACATGATGCCCTCGAATCTATGAAATGGGCCAGGAATGGAAAGGAGAACAGGTACCAAGAGGGAGAGGGGAAAGGGAGAAAAACAAAAGAGGGGAGGGGTAAAAAAGTTAAATTACATTAGAATTAATTTGCAGAGTAATTCTCACCGACGTTTGGAGAAACAGTTACTGGTGCATCATCAAAATTTACACAACTAATGCCGAGAGGATCAAGCTTTGCAATGTGATGACCCCTGACCTGGAAGCAACAACACAAATTAGTCATTAAAACAAATTAATTGAAGAGACATTCCTTAAAAAAAAAAAAACCAAACAAAAAAAACCCACAAAAAAAACCCCAACAAACCACAAGTCATGCACAGTTTCCCTCTTTACATATTCTGCAGAGCCACCCCAATTTCTGGCTGCGGCTAAAGCCTGGAGAAGTTAGGTTTACTTTAAACTACACTTAGGTGTGAGTGACACCAGCTCTAAGGACCGCTCTGCTCTGCCTGAAGCCAGGCTTTGGCGGGGCGGGAAGGGGGAAGGCGATCTCCTTCACAGCAGAGACCTTCCAGAGTTGAGGTGTGATGGTCTCCCACCACTTGCCTCGTGTCCAACCCAAGCACCTCCCCTCTACAGTTGCGTTTCCTCCTAAGCATCATATCAAATGATGAGGCAATTTTCCAGATTTTGGCAGATCTAGGTGCTCTCCTGCCAATGTGGCAGCGAAAACAAGCATTGCCACCAGCAGACATAGCTCCTGAAAAGCAAAGGAGGGTCTCTGAGGAACATCTGCCTGTCTGTGCTACTAGAGACCAGAAGCTCACAGCATCCTTTTGGAGAGAGAAGCCTACAGCAGGACTTGGAGCACTCATGTTGCTCTTTGGGGAAGGGGCAGGTGCGGAAATACCAAAGAGCTTTGGCACCGAGAGAGCCTTGACTGCTCCTGGTGGTGGCAGTCAGGCCGAGAGTCACCATGCTGGGTTTGAATCTGCATCAGGAGCCACAGAGAATAATAAGAGGTAATGAGGAGTTTTGCTTTTTGCCTTCACAGGAAGAGGTGCCCACAGACAGACCCACTACATCTCACTGGCCACACTGACTTCATCTCAGTGGCCAGCACTCTCCAACTGGCAAGCCATGGTTTATTTCTTGACAGCTCCTGTTCTCAAAGCTTCAGGCTCAGCTATGCTGGGAGCGGGGCAGGAAACACTACTGCCATGGTATGGGGTGCGGTGCCTTCTTTGTACCATGAAAACAATACTCCTGGCCATCAAATCTGTTACAGTCAGAAAAATCACTCATATACAAGGGGATTACTAATCGTCTTGTACAAACCAGAGATACTGATCTGATCTTATTTACCAGAAAAGCATTCCTATTCAGAGTACCCCAAGAAGATTTTAGGAAAGGATTTTTGTGGTTTTACCAGCCAAAGAGCCTGAAATCAGCCAACGATGTTAAGGCAAACTGCTAAGAAAGCACCGATTCCCCCCTCTATGCTCTCTGCAGGGCCAGATGACAACGTGCCCAAGCACTGGTGGCCACAGGGAAAGCTGCTCTTCTGGGCCAGCTTTGTCAGGGAACTATGTGCTTGTCCATCTTGCAACAAAGTGTTGGGGGCTAGCCCATCATTTAGCATTCGGCAGGACACAAGCTTACCATGCTGTTCCCCACAGCCAGGATGCTCTCACTGGGACCAGGAGGCCACTTTGTCCAGCAACCAGCTTTGAGCTGGGGGTGCCCAGTGGCTTTGAGGTCAACTCAGCAGTTTGCAGGTAAACAGCAAATCCTCAAATCGGTGTGGGAGCAAGGAAAAGGTCTTTTCCCCCATAAAAGCTGTACTGCTTGTTATTTGCCACATGCAACACAAGCCAGGGAGATTTCTTCCCCCAACCCAAAGCAAGACCACAGCAAATATTTGCAGGAACCATCATGCTCGCAGGCCCTGATCCTTATAGGGGACTTCAACCACATCAACAGACATCTGCTGAGAAAGCAGCACAGCGAACTGCGAGCTGTCCAGGAAACTACTGGATTGTATTGAGGGCAACTTCCTAGTAGAGATGATGGTGAGCCCAACCAGAGGAGAGGCACTGCTGGACCTGTTGCTCACTAACGTGGAAGAACTTATCAGAGAGGTCAAGACTGGAAGTAGCCTGGGCAGGATCAGTCATACCCTGGTTGAACTCTCAATCTTGATGGGTACAGGACAGGTAAAAAGTAGAGTCAGGAAAATCTCAAAAAGACAAACTTAGGGCTGCTTAGGGTGCTAGTGCATGGGATCCCTTGGGAAACTGCCCTCAGAGGCAAAGGAGCGAATGAGAGCTGGGAGACATTTAAAGACATTTTTTCTTAGGGCACAAAAGCTCTCAATCCTGATGTGCAAGAAGTCAGGCAGGGGAGGCAGGAGGCCACCTTGGCTAAGTCAAGACCTCTGAGCCAAACTCAAACACAAAACCAAAACGCATAGGCAGTGGAGGCAAGGATACACATCCTGGGGAGATGATAGGGATACAGCCCAGGAGTGCAGGAAGGGCATCAGGAAAGCCAAGGCACAGCT
>VZTL01048336.1:3545-51513 GCA_013400535.1 Scopus umbretta
GTTTTTGGGGTTTTTTTTTTCTCATCGAAAGATTAGGTCTTGGTAGGACAACTGTAGTGAGGTGCTGGAGGTGTATTAGTCTGTTTAAGGGTCTGCTGGGAAAATAATCTAATTAATTCTTCTATTTCTTTCTTCAGCTGTTAATGTAGATCAGAACTCCTATGGTATGCAAATGCCTGGATACCCTAAATCCCTTGGTTATCCCAAACCCAGTCTCCTGACTGACATCTGTCAGACTTCCACAGGACCAAATCTCCTCAATCCAGAACAAGAGTTTCCATTGTTCCCTAAAACCCAAGTAGATGCTGTCGGTGTGAACTACTGTGCAGTAAATCAAGATTTCCCAAGAAGCAACCTGAACTTGCTGATAGATAATTCTGGTGAGTCATTATATGCATGATAACGATGGGTCCACAGCCATATTTTGTATGTCTTTTCCTCCTTTGCATAATTTATACATACAAGGTGGATTGAGGGGGAGAATAAAAACCCACTTTTCTCTTCTTTTTTTTTTTTTTTTGTTTTGTTTTATAAAGGTAAGCTCAGAGAACATGAATCTAGTGACAGTGGTGCAGAAAGTTATGAAAGCTCAGATTCGATGCTACAGTCCTGGAACAGCCAGTCGTCATTAGTGGATTTACAGCGTGTGCCATCCTATGAGAGTTTTGAAGATGACTGTAGCCAGTCCTTGTGTCTGAGCAAACCTACAATGTCTTTCAAAGACTATATTCAAGAACGAAGTGATCCTGTAGAGCAAGGGAAACCAGTTATACCGGCAGCAATTCTAGCTGGCTTTACCGGTAAGTAGTGAAGCAAAATGGTCACTCCTCTTATGTAACATCAATATTATCTATAAATATGTACCACGGTGATAAAACTGTATAATTGTAAGGTATGCCTTACAAATTAGTCAGAGACCACTACTGATGAAGAGTTTCAATTTTAAATGTTACTAGATCAGTGGTTCTATTAGACTTTGAAGCAAGAACAGGCAGGCATGTCAGAACACCCATAAAAATCAAATGCACTTTTTGATCTGTTTGAAAAAGAGGGAAACTTGGACAAAATCTCCCACACCTGGGAGTTTACTCAGGTGTTGACTTGCCTGTTAAGATCTTTTTCCTGTAGTCCTTGCTAAAATCAGTTTTTCTTCTAGAATGTTTGCCAAGCCAAGGACTGCAGGACAAGCCCTGGAGCTTAAAATGTAGCTGATGGGAGGTAGGAGTGAGGGCTAAGAGATCCATAAGAAAGGGAAGGACATGGCTTGTGTCAAATCCTGTGTTTCCATGGAAAAAGCTGACTTGTTTTGATTTTAATATCTCTTAAGAGCAGATTTGTGTTATAGAGGAAAAAACCTTAGGTTTCTTTCTGATATTTAAAAAGGTAAATTGGAGTAACTACAAGATCTATCCTGTGACACGAGTATGGTCACATATCTTGGTTGTGGTAAGAGCTTGCAGGAGTATTAATTGTGGTTTCTCCCCACCCCCTCTCTCTCAACAGGCAGTGGACCTATACAGCTATGGCAGTTCCTTCTGGAGTTACTGACTGACAAGTCCTGTCAGTCATTCATTAGCTGGACTGGAGATGGATGGGAATTTAAACTTGCTGACCCAGACGAGGTATGTGGCTAATTGTGATGAGAAGAAGAAGAAGGGGGGGGGAAACCCAGAAAAAAACCAAAAGCTTTAGGGTCTGATCCACCCTCTGTGGGCCTGGTCTTGAATATGAAGCACTTACACGATCAGACACTTGCTGAAACCTCTTCATCTGCAAATGCTTTATTGTACAGTCAGGATTGCTGTGGGATGTTCCCTCTCTCCTCCCACCCAGGGATATCAGCATTTGCTTGTAGTTAGGAGAACACGTCCCATAGCTCGAAACTTAAAGGTAGTACACAAAGCTAGTTCTTTTGACAGTCTAATACAGTAGATTGGCTTACTGGATGTAGTTGAATCAACAATGCCTGGGATTGCACGAAGGCATGGGGAGAATGCACTCTGTGTATCGCTGTCCTTTTAGATGCATAATGAATATGGTAGTGCTGCTTTTGAAATATTTTGGGACTATGCAGCTTTAGTCATTAAAAATAAATAGAATGCATTTTCATTTTCTGATACTGTTATCAGTCAGAAAGTTGTATTTCACAGGGAAGTGATTGTGCCCCTGTACTCAGCACTGGTGAGGCCGCACCTCGAATACTGTGTTCAGTTTTGGGCCCCTCACTACAAGAAGGTCATCGAGGTGCTGGAGCGTGTCCAGAGAAGGGCAATGAAGCTGGTGAAGGGCCTTGAGAACAAGCCTTATAAGGAGCAGCTGAGGGAACTGGGGTTGTTTAGTTTGGAGAAGGGGAGGCTGAGAGGAGACCTTACCGTTCTCTACAACTCCCTGAAAGGAGGGTGTGGTGAGGAGGGTGTTGGTTTCTTTGCCCGAGTAACCAGCGATAGGACGAGAGGAAATGGCCTCAAGTTGTGCCAGAGGAGGTTTAGGTTGGATATTAGGAAACATTTCCTTCCTGAAGGAGTGGTGAGGCATTGGAACAGGCTGCCCAGGGAGGTGGTGGAGTCCCCATCCCTGGAAGTGTTCAAACAACGTGTGGATGTGGCATTTCAGGACATGGTTTTTTGGGTTGACGGTTGCACTAGATGATCTCAGAGGTCTTTGCCAACCTTAATAATTCTATGATTTGATGATTAAGAGAGGAGATATAAACCTTTATTTAAAAAAAAAAAAGAAAAAAGGGAACGGGGATCATTAACTCCAAGGAACTTCATATCATTCAACTTCCAGTTAAAGAGCTGTCCCATGCTGCTCAATAGCAAATTAACAGTTAAATGGTGTCTTCTTGAGAGACGAGACTATATTTCCCATAAACCTGATCCCCTTAAGCATGTTTTGGCCCATCCACTACAAATAGGTATCCTCTTCACTGATATTTGCAATCAGCCACTTTCTCCTGAAGCTGCTGCTGCTAGTTGTCTTGGAGCATGCTCAGTTGCAGGGTCAGTCACAAACTCTTCTTTTATCTGAGTCTGGGACATCCAAAGCAAATGAAATGCTCTGACTGAGAAAGGGTTTTAATAACTGTGTCTATCAGCCACTGACTAGAAGAACATGACTTGAATAAACCCTTTGCATTTTGCTTTCTTTTCGGACTGACAGGTGGCACGGAGGTGGGGAAGGAGGAAAAACAAGCCAAAAATGAACTATGAGAAGCTCAGCCGAGGCCTACGCTACTATTACGACAAGAACATCATCCACAAGACTTCAGGGAAACGCTACGTGTATCGTTTTGTGTGCGACCTGCAGAACCTGCTGGGGTACACGGCAGAGGAGCTGCACGCGATGCTAGGGGTGCAGCCTGACACGGAGGACTGAGCCCAAGGATGTGATGCTGCAGGGGTGAAGATCACGTGTCGGGACTGTGTCTGGGAACTGTCTGCAGTCAGTTCTTCTGGCTGTTCAGTCGGGTGCAACTGTTGGGAAATAAGGACCCTAACCGATTGTGTAACCAAGGAGAGCTGGAAGGAAGTGGCCTTATTTCATCAGTGGCATTGGGTGTTGCCATGTCAGGCACTTGAGCAGCATGGAAGTCAGCACAGACCCTAGCTCCGCCATGAAGACGTGGAAATGCTCTTGGGTTAAGCATTTCGAACTACCTGTACTGCTGTATAAAGCGTTTTGGCTACTTACACTGCCATATAATAATAATGAGTTGGCTTTAAAACCAAAGGTTGGATGAGAAACCAGTGATGCAGCAGAACGATTGCTCAGATATTTTAAAAATACCATCGTCCTTGCTTACATCTTATATCATGCAATTTATTTAAAAAGCAAACAAACAAACTAATTTATTTTAAATGACCAGTAAGGAGAATCAATATTAGTTTTGTTCTAAAGCATGGTTTATCATTATTATTACTACTCCAGAAATGTGCTGCATAGGTACATAAACACTCTGTGTCCAAAACCAGATGTAGCAACCATTAACTAAAAAAAAGACCCTTTAAGGAAGGGAAGGAAAATCATACCATTTCAATATTCTGTTTGTATATATTCTGTGATTCTTTTTGAAACTCTGTAACGTTCCTATTTAACAGATACTGTATAGTGTAAATTAAACTAATTGTATGTGTGTTTTGAAATAGGGTGAATGTAAGCTTATCAAATTTTTTTTCATGTTTGTCTAGGATATACAACTTTCTGCAAATATTTAATTGACCTGAGAGACAACATAAGTGCTCAGTATGCATGCATATGGTATGCCTATGATATGAAATGGGGGGGGAGGGGAGGGAAGGCTGGCTCAGTATTTTGCCAAGACTGAAGCTGGCAATTCTTTGTTCGTTTTGGCATTTTTACAAGAAACTAATGTTATATTCTGGGACATAAAGGGCCTGTTTGTGGTTTCTTCTGTAACTGAAAATGAAAATATTAATATGGATAAAATTACCTTTTTTTCCTTTATAAATGGCATATGTTTTTCAACCTCTATGCATGTCCTTTTAAAAAAAAAATTTATATATAAGCCTTATTTTTTCAGTTGACTTGTCTCTTCTTCCTGCAGTTTATCCTGTATGATTAAAATATGAATTCTATTTTTGGAAATAACTGTGACTCCTTTTCAAAGATCAGGAGGGATTTATGTAGCAGCTATTTTTACTGCAAAAAAAAAAAAAATTCACTGGAAAAATGTACTTTGTAAGAAAGCTTTATTTTTTATCTGAGCTTGATGTACATTTAAATGTGGTGTACAGTGTGAGAGGTTTGAAAATATGAGTCTTTATTAAAACCTCTTGAACAAGAAAATAGTGCATGTGCTTTTTAATTTGGAAAGTTTCAGAGCCGTTTCTTTTCTGTTTATTTGTGGTTTAACTCTTATCCATCCTACCATCACCACCCTAAACCTCTACAGGATTAAAAAAACCAACAACAACAGAACCCAAAAAACCCAAAAAAACCAGCCAGGTTATGGGGATAGGGACCTTGTTGGAGAAAATTCTGCAAGAGTGCATAGGCTGATGGTCTTGAACCAAGCTAAATGCGTATGACCACGCTGTGTTTAGATATAAGTTCAAGTTAATGCCTTTGTGCTGTGCCTCTGAGAGAAAACTAGCAGTTCTGCACTGTGTTGTGAATCAGCGTGTAAACTGATGGGTAAACATGTGGAAGAACAGAGGCATGTTAAGACTCCTTATGCTTAAACTGTTCCTGATCCTATCCTGTACAAAGGAAGCCTACTGTCCTAACTATCTTTAACTCATACTCTTCTCCTTCCCTCCATCTTACAGAAAAGCAGGAAATATGGAAACACTTGCTCTTAAGCACATATTTAAAAAGTAGAAAATGTAGTTATTAAAATAATGGTGCTTCCCCTAGGCTTCTTGATCTTTCCACCAAACTGTGGCCATGTCTTGATCATGCTTACATTGTAGTCAACCTGGTTTGGCAGCATGTTAAATATTTGGAGAAAAAAGGATGGGGTTTTGTTTTTTTTTCAGAATGTGCCTTTCTAAATGAATGGAGCTGAAAGGGTAGGCGTGCATCTTGCAGCATGGCCCTGGTCTTCTCTGAACATTTGCAGACCCTGTCCTTCAGCCTTACTTTTCATTGTCCCTGTGAAGGAAAAGAAGCCTCCCACATCCTTCCTCCCTTCACTTCAGCCACTGCTGCAGGTCTACCAGCTTTTCAGTGGCTGTTGGCCCACAGACTGGTCTCACGCTAATGATGGAGAGGATGTAAGGGCATGAAGAGGATGCAAGGGCATAAAGAGAGCCTGAGCTGAGCCAGAACTTGGCAGGAAAAAAAAACAAAAAAACAAACCAAAACCATAAACAACTCAAATCAACGAGTTTTCCTGGGCTTTGGGTAACACTCTTAAAAAGGTAGTGTTACATGTTACCAACTTAAATGACCTGCCTTTGAGCTGTGATCCTGACGAGGGGAGATACCTTATTTTGCAGGAAATAACATATGGTCTGTCACTATTAATGTGTTTTTTCCCTGGGTGTCTTTCTCATGCCTTGGCTGCAGAGCCCTAATTGTCCTCTCAACCTGTACAAGTTTCATTTTCAATCTGTTTTCCCTGAACACAGAACTGTTTTTCCATTTGGACCAACAGCTTCGTTGTCTCTTGTGTGTGTGATCAGTGTTGGCTTCAACCTAGACACTAATGGGAAGTTGTTTGTTTTCCTCCCTCAGCAGAAAAAGAAATTTCATGATAGCAGAAGCAACAAAGCATCCTGATACATGCAATCCATGCTAGGGCATCTTCCAGAAGTAAAACCTGGTATTCTGCGCTGACTTGGGTCAATGCAGTAGTCCAAGCTGTAACCCAGTGTGACCCAGAAGACAATTATTAAAGGATATTTTATCGCAGTGCACACAGAAAACACCATCCTGTTTTCTCAGCCACCCAGCATCAAAGAGACTGTTGAAAGCAGTCTGGCTAAATTCTTCACCTTCTTCAGGACATGCCTCCCTGCCCTTCCAGCTGCCAGCTCTCCTCAGGAGACAGCAGTCAAAATAAAGTCTTGCAGTTGGCACCTACCCATGGCTGACATGTCACCTCTAATAACAAAGTTTGACTTCAAAGCCTTCTTTGCTCTTTTTTTTTTTTTTTAATTTTTAAAAAAGGTAGAATCCCATCCAAAGTAAAACAACGCCTCTGGGTTAGGAAATCTGTGAGCCACAAACACTTACTGTCCAAGAGGCTGTTCTGGGAAACATCTGTCTGCTGCACCCTGTTCTTACACTCGCCTTTGGTCTTAGCTGTCAGCCACCATCAGGTACAGGTTAGGAGCATGAGAAATGGGGCAGATGATGGATCACTTATCCCAGTACTGTATCTCCACCAGTGGGAGGAGGATTGAATAAACCTGGCCACCCTCTGCTGGTCCGTTCCCCATGTGATCCCCCAGCACCCTCCATGGTGTTTGGCCTGTTGGAGGGGACACCCTGCCCATTTCTTTCACTACTGACTTCAGGACTTCTTGCCTTGTCTGACCTATAAGGAGGCTCCTTGGTCACTCTTCACAGACTTGTCCTCAAGCATTGGAGACCAGCAGCTCAGCCAGGGTCTGAGGTAAGGGTACACCAAGGTTTTGCTCAGCAGCAAAAGAAAGCTCTCTTCTTAGTACCCTTCCTCATGGTACCTTACACTTTTTTGGCTTTTTGGCAGTCACTGCACATTGAGCTGATGATTTCAGAGAGCTGTCAGTGATGACTCTGAGATCAATTTCCCTGTAACTACCATTTACAAGTTTAGCATCACATATCCCCTGTTTGGGTTATTTTTCCTTGGGTGTATTATTTTAAATTAACCTATGCTCATCTGCCACCTTTTTGTCAACTTGCACCATGTTGTGAGGTCCTCCTGGAGTTCCTCACCAGCACTGTGGCATTTGACTACTCGCACTACTTAGTATGGTCTGCAGACCTGGAGGTTTCACTGTCCTCTCATCAGCCTGGGATTTCTGGCCCTGGTAAAAGCCAAGGTGACTTTTGTTGTGCTAAGGACCAAGAGGGCTGCTTCAGGATTCAGCCCTTCTTCTGGTTTTGGTTCCCAGCTCTTCCACAGGTTTCTGGGTATCCCCAGGTTAAACATTTAAGGCTGAGCCTCTGTGACAGGGCTGCTGCTATTCTAGAATAAAACACATTCACTCACCTTTGTGCATGCAACTAGCAGCACCAAGGTGGTGTTCTGCTGAATCTCTTTTGGGCTTTCCCTCTCCACGAGTAGGTTGTGGGCCAGCATTCTTATGATGCAGGACCACATCTGGCAATGAACAAGATCAACAGCAGCTCATACAATATGGAAACACAGCATCTGGCCCTCAAGAGGGTTCAGTAAACTGCTCTGAAACTACAGTACTCTATAAAAGTCAACCAGACACTAGAACTTCACATATTTTTGCTAAAAAATCCTCCTGGAATTGAAAAGGAATCAAGAACTAAAAACCAATTTACATGTTCACAGCACTAGTGGAAAGCCTTTTTGATGCCCTCTTCAAGGATGGTCCAAATTTTGACAGAGTAAAGAATGACCAGATCTCAGCCATTGCAGTTTATCTTGTGTCTTGTGTTTCTCTTTGTCTCTGTGTGAAGCCGAGCACCAGTTGAACCATCTGTGTTCACACAGCCATGTGACTGCAGCAGTGCTTCATATGCTGGACACGCGAAAGTTCAAAATGCTAAAGAGGGAATAAAAGGCATCCCTGTAAGCAAGAAGAATGACAAATTCAGCCCAGGGTGCATGATCTTTGACAAAGATATCTAGTATCTCATTTGCAATGTGTGCCATGTGATGTGTAGTCTGGAACCACATAATATGGGAAGTTATACAAAAATAAATAAAATACTTTGGCCAGAGACAGCATAATCTGATCTGTGCAAATTGAGACTTTCAAGTGATGTCTCATTTATGAATAGGAGAGTTTTAAGATAATTCTGTGGTTTGGGGAAGAAGCATCAGATCTCGCCATTTTTCTTCCTTCTTCCTCTACCTCTCTTGGCATTTACAATGAGGTAAATGATGAGCTTAACAAAATATAATGAGTAACAAGTATAATGAAATCTCTGCACATGCAAAAGTGTATGTTCTTTGGAAGATAGTTTTCCCAGATTCTCTCTAGATGCCTAGTAAAATGGCCCGCACTCCCATATAGAAGGTTTTCTGCACCGTGACTAAAACGAGAGAGCAAATGCAAAAGTCCTGTTACAATTCCTCTGAAGCCTGCATATCCAAAACCCCTCTGTCCACTATTTTCTCTCACTGTGAGCAGAACCGCAAAAGAAAACATGTTTGTCTGCGCACTACTTAACCTTCAGTCCTTGGGCTGCAGAGGGAAATCCAGAATCCAGAGGGAGGTGGGCAAGGTAAGCCAAAAGTGAGTGCTTTGGAAACAGAGGGAGCCATCACACCAAGTGGTGAACGCCTTTCAGGCTACCATGACTGTGTATTGGGCCTAGCTAATCCCGCTCTCCTAGCCCCATCTCAGGTACACACACATGGGGCCAAAAGCAACACACACACACACACACATAGGGGCTAAAACCTGCAATCCCTCTGAAAAGCTGGTGGCCATACCCTTCCTTTCCGGAAAACCAGGGTTGGTCCCACTGTCCCGAAGCATAGCCAGTGGGGATGGTGGTGGAAGAGGGCTCCAGCCCCGCTTCATGTACAACTCACTCGCCTGCGCAGCGAAGTCTGGGGTGGGATGTGTGCTCTGCCACAGAGGGTTTCAGTGCCCATCTCCCACCTTGGTCCTCTGAGTGAAGTGCAGAAAAGTAAGAAAATGTTTTCCATTAAATGGTTGCAGGTTAAAACTCAGTCTTAAGTGCAGAGACCAGAATTCCCCCTCTCCTTCAGCTGGGTGCCTGATTATTAGGCTAAAGAGACCTGTTCCCACTTGCACTGCCTCTCTTTGGCTTGAATCTTGAAATAATCTTTTTTTTGTTTGTTTGTTTGTTTTGTTTACTTCCCTCCCTCCCCCCAACAGAAGGCAAAGAGCAGTCTGGCAGATGCAGTTCTTCCATTTAGCTTCCTCCCATTTGCAGCAAGTTTTCATTCTCTTACAGGGTGCTTTTTGCCCTGCGGAGGAAGAGGAGTTCTTCCAAAAGAAATATAATTCCTCCTACATGCCTTTGAACAGACCTGTTTGTTCGTTTTTCCCCATCTTGAGTGCCAGCCCCTGAAAGATGCCAAGAACCCACATCTCTTGATGAAGTCAGGACCAGGTCCCAAACCCACCCGTCTCGTGTGCTGCCCACCCCACAGCCAGCCCTAGCTCTGCTGCTGATGAGCCAGCAGGGACAGTTTCTGTGTAAGAACGAACTGGTTTTGAACAGTTTCCCCAATGTCCTGGGCACAACGCTTCTTTTCTTCCTCATCAGGACTCTACGTCTGCTGGCTTCCCAACTTTTTTTTTTCTTTTAAACAAATATAGGCATTGTTGTTTATGCAGAGAAAATTCCACTTTCTCCTAAGGGGGTTTTGCCAGGATCCGAAGGTTCAGGATGTATCTTTTCCACAGGCAATACCTTCCAGAATTCACAGATCCCTCCTTCTCTCTTTCATATGCATGAACACTGTTCATCACACATTTTTAAGCAATCTCTAAAATCCCCAGCTAAAGACCAGCTCCATGATTGAGTCCCCATCCCATAACCTGTGCTTTGCAAGGGAAGGAGATTCTGGTTAGCAAGGAGCAGTGAGAGCTGCCAGCGAGGCTGGTCCCTGTGCAGTGCTCCTCATTTCTCTGCCTGCTCCAGCCTTAAGCAGCTCAGAAATGGGGGCTTTGCCATTTCCCTTGGAGGAGCCTTGTGCAGACCTTACCCATATTCAGTCAAATGCTCTTTGGTTTCAAGGTGCCTGCTGCTAAGTCACAACCACCACACTCCTCCAGTGGGTCAGTACGAGTAGTTCTCAGTGGTGGTGTTGCTTCCGCCTGTATGTTTACCAAACCTTGAAGACCACAGTCCAAAATGACACTTGTTAGTGGTAACTCCAGTGCTTGGGCAATTTTGGCCATCATCATGTGACTTTACCCAGGTCAGCCACATGCAATGACTCATTCAAATAAAAAAACATCCATGAAGACCATCTGCTCCATCTTCCCTTCCTAAATGAGTGAACCTTTCCACTAGTTGAAGCAAGACAATGTTTACCAGAAGCTGGAGCACCGGTGGTGCTGCCAGCTCTCTGCAGAGTGCAGCAACCAGAAAAGCCAGCACAAAACAGCCTCGCAGGGCAGAGCTTTCCACTGCAGCATGATTGGGCCCAAGATGTTCATATTTTATTACATCAATTTTTCTCCAAGAAATATTAAAATGCTCTCACTATTTCAAGGGAGAGGGAAATAAAACACACAAGCTGCCTAGCTATCCCTAAGCAACCTCTCAAATAAAGCAATAAACTATTAGCAGGCAGAATGGCTTTAAAAGGACCCACAGCAGTTTCAGACCGTCAGGGGAAGAATAGGAATGGAAATGATTCTGAAAATTATTAGTAGTACCTTAACAGCAGCCCCTTAATATCTCCCACAGTATTCTCAGTCATTAGCACAGCCAAGCTGCTGCTCCACACCAATTACTGTCCCTGCGTTTCCCTCCGCTTGAGATGGATTTGCAGAGGATGCAGCTGAAATGAGATTTTAGTGAGATTCTGCTGCTCTTGCAAGTCTCTGCTGCAGCAGCAGAGGTGGTGTTGGGTAGAACTTTTTCCAGCTCTTCCTGTAAGGCACTCTAGAAATAGAGTTTAAACATGGCTCAGACAAGGAACTGGCCACTGCAGTTGCAGTTCTACAGTTTCTTCACTGCAGGGATTGACTTCTCACTAACGGAGCTGCAGGGGACTGGCAGGAGCAATTTACAACACCCACACAACCCAGACCCTCTAGGGTTTGTCCAGTTTTGGTTTTACCTCTTCTTTCACCCTGTGGTATCACAAAGTACCTACAGTGTGTAACTCTCAACAGGAATGCTTCATTACCGTCAGCAGGTTTGCTTCCTTACTGATCTAATGTAACCCCTAAGCTGCCCCTGCTTTGAGCAGGGCGTTGCACCAGAGATCCCAGCCAGCCTCAGTTATTGTATGTCTCAGTCTTTTGTTCATAAAGGCCCAACTCATCCCTCACTCTGACATCCCAGGGTCACACGAAGGCAACAAGAACAGATGCTGACAGTAGCCACCCATCTTCTGGAATTGCCTTCACGCAACTGTATAAGGGAAGTTCACCGTGCTGAGACGGGGGAGTCTAAAATTCATGTCTTGGCACCTCCTCAGCAGGTTGGAAACGCAGAGCCAGACGTCTTAGAAAGGGCCCTGCCCTAATTTGAGACCTGAGACCCAGCATGGTGCTGGGGGACAGTGTCAGGTACTGAGGTGCTGCTACACCTGTGGAGCTCCTGGGCAGCAGCTGTGTCTGCAAGACAGGAGAAGTCTAGCAATAAACTCAGCATAACAGGTCTGTGAAGACAGCCAGTTCTCAAATTGCTCATAGAGGCCCTTGTTTTGCTTTGGTTTTAAGTCATCAGGCTTGCCCAGAGTCTTCCACCCAGCCAGCCAGCCAGAGATCTGCAAACACTAAAACAAGGCAGGGAAAAGGGGGAACATGGCTTCTGCCTTGTCACTACAGACCAGTAAAGACTTTCCCTGCCCCGGCCATCACCACTTGACTTCTCTCTTCCCACAACGCTTTTCCCCCCACTTCCAGACAACATGGAAGAAGCTGGGAATGTGAGTGGAAAGCAGGTCAAGATCCTTATTGTTCCTTGTTCCTGTGTGTGGGCGGTAAGAGAAATACGAGAACCGCTTCTTAGCAGGCCTCTTTGGCCTGGCTATAAATCAGAGCAGCTCCAGCGGCACGATCCAGGAAATACCCAGAGCACTTTATCGTTCCCTGACGGCAGTCCCCTCCTCTCCCTGCCCAGCTCTGAGGTCTCCACCCACCCAGCTCACTCCTGCCTGTCCTTGCAAGCTGGAGCAGGGGGCATGAAAGAAGGAGAGGGGAGAGGTATTGCATTCAGCTGCTCCGTGCTCCCAGAGCTCTCCAAGGACTGTGCAGAGCAGTGTGCAGGGGTCTGTCTGCAGGGAAGAACCATGCTCTTGTAAAACAGGACTTGAATGTCTAGTGGGGTTTGCATTCTGGAGTAATTCTGCCCCCAGACTGGGATAAACCCAGCCAGGGGAAGGCACAGGGGGCTATTGCACTGTTGCTCTTCTGATTAATTTTCCCATGTAAACAAGCCCAAAGTTAAAATAGCTCCTGCTTTCCTCTTGGCCCTGGGATGGGAGTGCAGAGGTAGCATAAAGATGCATGTAAGATGTCCTTGTGGATACCTTGTGGACCCTTTGCCCTGTTCTGTCTCTGTGGGACACATGAGCTTTTGGCCATGGATGGGACAGTCCTCGTGGTCCTGGGGAAGCGATGGCTCCCTTTGCTTTCGGAATTGGCCATGAAGCCTCCATCCATTGCAGAAGAAGAAGAGCAGTGCTGGTCAGCAATGTTGACAAAAATAAATAGAGGAACAGAAAGTTGTACCCAGATTAAGTCATGGGTGATAACTATGTGAACACAGAGTTCTCCACTAAGTTACAAAATACTGGCTGAGCTGCTAGGAAAGAGTTTTAATGTTGCAGCATAGACTGTGTGCTCAACATTGCTCTTTTACTATTAAAAAACAAGGAAGCTTGCAACATACGACCACATTTACAAAATGCAGGAGAAGGTTGCATCATTGTATTGTAAATGTCCCTACTATTTTGGCTGTGGCAGGCCTGCATGTCAGGAACAAGTGCTGAGCTCTTGAGTAACCATGTGTGTCAGTGTACGGAAAAAATTGCTAGAGATTCAACAGCATCAGAAGTCGAAGTTACTTATACCATTTTAGGGTATTGAATTGTTTGAAGGTTACTTTCTCTTGGTTCTTACCCATAGTATCAGGCTCTGAAGTTGAGGTGTTTTTAACTGCAGCCTGTCCTGGCTAGCACTCTCAGAGAAGATGCTTTGCGAGCTGGAGACCTTTCTCAGTTAAATATTTTCATCTGCCAAAAAATGCATGAACAAGCCCGTTGAGATGATTCAGATTTGTGCCAGACTTATCACTGTTTCAGCTGGAGGAAAAAAATATTTAGGGTACAAAAACTAAGTCTGATGTTTCAAAATGTTGTACCAAAAGATCTGCTTTTTCATTTCAATGTTTCTGTCTCTCCCTGATTTTGTCTAACATGAGAACTGGAAACAGAACATCGCATCCTTTACGAATGAAATGTTTTATCTGATCAAAAGTAAATTGTGTATTTGGGGGTGGGGGAAAAACATCAAAACAAAACCATAGTTTTAATTCTAGTGTTTTAAACAGAGAATGTTGGATCTTTATCATCCTCTCATTTGAATTAATTAGGAGTGCATGAAAACAATGATAAGGTGTTTTAGATCTTTCCCTTGCTGGAGATGGGGTATTTGTGCATGCAATGTACAAAGCTGTTTAAGTTACATTGTAATATGATGTATTTATGGGAAAAACTTGCATCGTCATGTCTTCAGTTCTAATGCAGATTGTCTTTCATATTCATGGAAAAGACAAACAAAACCAAGCCAATGTAGCTCAACCCATGAAAGTCCTGACAGCATATCCATTCCTCAGCTGTGTTCATCTTTCTCATCTCTCATGATACAGTATCAGTCATTGTTACAGGCTCCAAGTCTGGACAAGGCCTGAATTTCTATGGAGAAAGACAAACAAACACTGATAAACCTAATTTAGGGAAGTAGTCTGTTCTTTGGTTATTTGCTTATTTAAAGGAAAACAAGCAACTGTGTAGCAATTCACTAGAAAATCTCAACAGATAACTAGCAGGAGGATTTTAATTGTTTTTTCTTCTTAGATCTGGAGACAGCTAAATCTGCTTTTTAGCTTTGTGAATCAGGTTTGTGATTATTTTGTTATTGTTATTATCCTATTTGAAGCTTCAGGTGGAATCATAAAGAAATCCAATTATTATCCATGACTTCAGTGACAATACACAAAGCATTTCCAACAAGAAAACTATCCGGATTTGCGTGCAAAGACAAGGGTAGATTCACAACTGCAAGCATTTTAAACGTTTTCCAAGTTTTGAAGGTTTATCAGCTTGGAAAACATACCTGATTCCTGAAATGAGACACATTGTAACTAAACACAACTACTACTTGGAAACACTTCTGATGCTAACTCCTCCCTGTTCTGGAAGATGTTGGAAGCCAAGACTGAAGATGTTTCACAGACATTGCAACCATCTCACCTGGGCCTACACAGAGACCTCCAGAGCTGATGGCACATGTCTGTACAGAGGGAGCAAACAGGGCACCTGCTAGAGCCCCCAGCATCCAGAGACTGCGAACATGCTGACCTACAGCTCATGCTTATTCCCAGGTTCCTATCTGCCCAAGCAGCCCTACTTCCACTACAAGATGAAGGTGCAGTGGTGGCCCCACAAGTGCTTTGTGGGCTACACCACTCCAGGCTCCAACCCCCCTATTTCTGTATCCTCCACTTCAAGCAGCTTCCATGTGGCCTGAGTGCAATTTCCCTTTAACCCGCCTTTGCAACTGGTAATGCTGCCTTCAGGCAGCCTTCCTGGGCATCCTGCCTGTCACTGCTGCAGGTGCTGATGGGGCAGCTGGGGGACACAGACCCTGCCAGGCCTCTGGATATGGCAGGAGAGGCCACTTCAGGGAGTGCTCAAAGCTGAGAGAGACCTGAGCTTTCCGCCGGGAAATAGCCATACACTGTCCCATATTTGTCCCTAGGGAAGGTCCTGTGGATGTTCAGCTAATTTGGCCCTGAGTTTACCCTACAATACCTGCAGCACAGCAGTTTGGACATAACCCATGGACTTGGGTCCTGCTAATGTAGAAATATAGAGGTGTCCCTCTTCAGGTTCTCCTCTGAAGCTTCTCTCTCTTTTCTCACTCAAGAACTTATTTGCAAGATGGATGCTAAAAGCAACATGTCTTTTTCTTTGCCCTTCATACCCTGCTGGGAGCCCACTAATGAAGAGGGTAGCCTCCTTAGCATCTCTAATTTGGGTTTCATGACTGCTCCATCTAGTAACTTCGATCAACTATCCCAAACAACCACCTCAGGAGCAAGTCCCACAGGCTGTGTAAGGCTTAGAGAGGACCCCAGAATGCAACAGACCTACTGAAGTTGTGCCACACAGGTATCTGGTAAGTGGCAGCAGGTATGGCCCAACACTAACATTTTTGCCACAAGGCCCTCAAAGCCAGTGTTAGGCAACAGACTGCTTACAGTGCTTGTGAATGCCACCTTGTAGTACTTTCTGTGTTTCCTTCTGAGGAGGGAAACAAGTCTGGTACAGAAAAGTCAGCCTTGTGGGATACTTCTGAGAGCTGATAATCTCCAAAGAGGGTAACAGAGAGGACAGGTTACTGATACAGAGCTAGCTGTTAAGTTGGACACCATAAACTCTATGCATTTTGAGACAATGATGTGTAAAACCATAAATCCTGGGGAAAAAAATACAGGCTAGGGAAGCAGAAGCTTTGCTAATGATGATGTTTCTTTCTAACAGACATAGCCGTGTATAATTTCATGGTATGGCATTTGTCCAGAGAACTAATATCAACTTTGGATGTGTAGCTAGGAGAACACTAAAAATAAACAATGGAAAGGTGACATAATCTTTGTACTTAAAGTTTCAAAAGTACTAGCCTTCTTGCACCTCAGGACCACTGGTATCTTTGAGTCAAATGTCTTATTGTCAAAGACTCAAGTCAGATCTCTTAGTCCTCTGCAGCCTGTCTCCAGCCCAGCCTTTTTCTCACTCTGCTTTGAAAGCGTAACCCCAGCCTGTAGCTGCCTCTCTGTACCTGCCTCATTACCACTTAACGCTAAAGCCTGAAGACACACTTTCTTCCACACCTCACTTCTTGTGTGCACAGATGAACTCCCCATAAACATTCACACATTTTCTTCTCTACCTCACTTCATGTGCTGCCGTAAGGCTTTCCTCCACTGTGCCATCTGCCAAACAGCTAGGGAAAGGTCCAGCTCCTGTCATGTCCCAGTTGCTGCAGTGACACCACCACCTGCTCTGCTAGCAATGCTGCCATCTCTTGTCTAGTTGGTTTATCCCTGGCCACAGTTTGCATTTGTATAGCATGAAGCACAACAGTGTCCGAGGTTCCCCTAGGTTCCCTAAGTGTGGTGGCCATGTCTAAAGGGGAGATAGCTTGGAGAATACTTCTGAGCTTGTGGGTCCTGACATGAACATTACCCATGACCAACTGCAGTGAAGAGATGATGGCGGGTGCCAGCTTCCCTTGTGTCCTGTATGGACCGCCATAGGTACAGATGATGGCTAAGCCCTCAGCTGGGGCCAGTGGGATATTGTTAGACTGGCACGCACAGCCAGCCTTGGCAGGACCATCTAGGTACAGCTTCTGTTACAGCAAATATACATAGTAATGGCAGAAAAGTGTGTCAGTTCTGTCCAGTTTTCTGGACATTCTTAGGAAAGAATTTACTTTTGAAGTGTGATTACAGATAGGAAAAAAATACCCACAACATTTAAACTGAAACTTTTGAAGAAAGTCAAGAACTCGGCTAAAAAATATATCCCTGGATAACGCAAATTTGATGATAGCATAGCTGATGAAGATACAACAAAACTCAGTGTCTCAAAATTAAAGCCAGATATGAGTGGGATAGAGAAAATAAACACATTTCTCATAGTGAAGGGAATTAACCAACGGAAACAATATTTCATGTTGTGTACTGGATTCTTCATCTCTAGAAATGCCATCATCAAGACAGGAAGGGGGTTTTTCAGCTGATGTGCTCAGGTTCAGATGAGAATCAGTTCAAGGAAAATTCAGTTCAAGGAAATTCAAGAGATGACGTGATGTGTCTGAGATCAGACTCTGTGCACAGGTTGGCCCCATGATATCTTTCAACAGGAAATCTCTCTATCCCCAGAGACACTGTGACTGACTCTAAGCTTTAGGCTTTTACGGGGTGACAGTGACACAACCTACAACCTTCAACAGGAACTTGCACTTAGGGATTAATGCAACAGAACACGAGGAAGAAATACCTCCTCATCCTTTCTTTTGCTGTCCTCTCCTGCCACCCATCACAGCTTCTCTGATCCTTCTAAATTCTCCTTGTTTTGCTCACTAAATGCAGGCTTCAGTTTGGTATGCAATTTAATGGAGCTTTGTTTGTGCAGATGCCTGGAAAGACCTTCTATAAACTGTTCTTACCAAACATTCAAAGCCCAAACATGCAGGCAGCCTCTCAGTGTTGCTCAAGATCATTTGACATGTCATTAAAGAGACATTGCTGTTTAATCCTCATTCTTTCCATGATTTGAAAATAATAACATTTCAAGAAAAGGGGCAGGTTTTGTTTCTGAAAGTGGTTGTACTCTTCAGTTTCCTGTTGAGTTTCATGACAGTCTCACCCTTAATAGGTGCAATTTTGAGACTGCATAACTATGCCTGCAGCATTGTATTTCTGTATTCTGGGTGTGTATCACACAATTATAACTACAGCTGAACCACTGGACATGGGAGTGCTCCTGACACTATACCAGTGTGAGACCATGGGTGCATTAGCTCATCTTCCGCACCCCAGCTGCAGTGGAGAGGAATAGCTAGAGACCAGGAGCCTGCTGCATGATCAGCTTAGAAGCAAGCTGCATGGCTTATACTTGTTACAGCCAATAATTTAATGTGGACAAAATTGTAAGTGGGATAATGAAAGCCTCTGGTAATTAAAAAAAAAAACAAAAAAAAAAACCCCAACTCCCATACCTGTGGAAGGCAAAGCCAGCACTCAGCACTCGTGAAAATAAGTAATTGGCATTAATGCAGCAGGCTGCAGCCTAGCAAGCAGGTATCCCTGTGATCTCAAGGCTGGATGCAGCTGCTGTGTGAGCAGTGGAGCTACCAGAGTTCATCATTGTTTCCTGCCAACTGACCAGGGGCTCGAAGCTGCACTAGAGCGTGATGATGTGCGGAAAACCCCTTCTACAGTTCCCCGTCTCCATATCACTCCTGTGAGTTACTTGCTAGATGCTATGGGTATTCAGGCTGCAGGTGCTGTAAGGACCAGGCAGCTTGCCCAATCTAGACACTTGGGTATCTACACCGTTGTCCGATTCAAGACCAGCCTCACCTGGACAGGCAATATGAAGACAATTAAGATATCTAATCACAGATCAAGCCCTCTCTTTTCTGATAGTGGGGAGAAGAAGAGAAATACCAGCAAATGTGGCCCTCCCAAGTGAGCAAGGTTGCACATACCTTCTGCTTGGGTCCATCCAGACAGGGCTGAGCAGCCTACGGAAGCCACAACACACATGCAGAAGTGCTTTTTGGTTTCGTTCTTGCATCAGTTTTCCAAGCCTGGGCCAGCAAAACATGCAGCAGGAGTATCTGTGCTGGACTTTGAATTCAAACCATATGTCAAAAAGGTGCTGGATCATTTCTATCTCAAGGGTGAAGGATGCAGCAAGGTAACATGATTCTGTGTCCCATAAAAATCTACTTTTCTCAGAAAACAAGCATGTGTGTCAACACCTCTGTCTTTGAATCGCGCATGGACAGCCACTGTAATTCATCATTCACAGACCCCTGTTGGCCAGGGATTCAAAAGGCTGACAAATCCCTCATGATAAGGGAATAAATTGTAGCTTTGTAGCTATTGCTATGAAGATTAGACACACATTTATTACAGATGTATCTGTCAGCGTAGCACATGACACATGTCACAAGCTCTTCTAGTGGCAAAGTTGCGTTCCCTTAATGAAAAATGAAGAGGACAAGAAAATAAAAAAAAGCAGCTTGTATATTGCATGGTCTGTTTCATCTCAGTTAAGGATCACAAATCAAATGGATTACTAAGTCACAAACACTTCCTACACAGCAAAGCAAATACAGATTTGCCCATGCACTGGATCTCGTTTCAGAGCTTGGCCACTGAAACTCGCTGCTGCTATTTGAGGGGAGCACTTTTGTGCTTTTCTCTTGGCTGCAGATCTGAATTGTCCAGAGCAAGGAACTTGACTGAAATACTACTGAAGACAAATACCAGGTCATTTAAGCCCTATGAGTTAAAACATTGTGAAACAGGAGTATTTCGCTATGAAATAACAAACACAGCTGCCTAGGAGCTGGGCCATAAATGTGATGTCTCAAGGAAAGTTACCTCTCACAAATGGTTTGAACTAACTTCAAGTGTGTCAAGAGGGAAAAACCCCAAACGATACAAAAAAATCTTTAGGAAGTAAGCCTCTTTCCTGTCTCCATGTTCCTCATAGTGAGTACTAATCTTCTTTTACACCCACAAGGCATGCTGTTCAGCTTGTGGAGGATTATGGTGGCTTTCTTTGGCATAACCCGTCGAGAACTCATTTCTCACTGTGATATCTGAGAATGAAAAAAAAACCAAAAACACCCCACACAAAGGACATTTTTTTTTGAAACCTGCCCTCAGGTTAAACTAGGCTGTGACTCACCATTCAGGTAGCCAGCTTAGGTGGAAGCCAAGAACATCTGAGGTGTCAATTCATAAAAATACCACAAACACTTTTGCCATTGAAATGAAGCTAAAAGTCTCCCAAACCTTTCAGAAACAACTACCTGTGCAGCTGTTTCCTGAAAAGGTTCCTGGAACAAACAAATCCTGCTTTAGCTAGTGCCAGGCTACAGAGTCCAGCCCAACTGAATCAGCTCCTCTGCCCCTGGAAAAGCTCCTTCCACTTTCCTCCAAGCACCTCCAAGAGACATTGCATGGGCACAGTGGAGGACAAAGCTGAAACTCTTCCAAGACTGCCTAAGAGAAGAACTACTCAGTCAAGAAAAATCATTAACAAATGTCAAGCTGTGGGGAGTGCGGGCAAGGGGGAGAGCAACAATAAGAGCTAATGTTTTTTTATTTTTGCTGCATGCAATTTGCATGAATTGATGTTACTAGGAGTTGCTTCCATATAGCATGACATGGCCTTACAGTTAGAAATGTATGATTTTAGAAAGCAAATGGTGGGCTTTTTTTTTACCAAGTGGTTACTTTAAAAGTAAAAGAATCTTACACAGCTCCAAAAAAATCAGTAACATTCATGAAGTCTAAAGAACAAGAGGCAGACTTCTTTCTTTTGCAAACTTCAGTTCATTGTACTTTCACAGACCCATGCAGAAGTGAGGAGAATTGTTCCTACATTTAGTGCTTAGGGAATTCTGTTCACATAGGTAAAGTGTAGCGTGCAGTTTAGCTACAGAAGTTAGCTGTAGATATGATGCCAAACTATTATGGGACAGAGTTGAATTCCCAATCAGGGCATCTTATTTTGCTTTTGGTTAACTTCTGTTGTGCTTTTCAAATGATGCCCATAAAGCCATACGGTTTGCTGACTGAAACAGGGTTTTTGTGTACTGAGTCTTTCCAGCAGCTTGCCAAAAAGATGTTTAGTAAAACTCTTGACTTTCCCAATTGAATTCTTTTGGTGCTAAGCAATCCAGAAAACAGTTCAGAAACAAATTTCCAAGCCTTTCATCTCTGGGCTGCCAGTAGGAACGTATGACTGGAGGTCTGTGGACTGCTTAGTATATGATCTCTTGTTACCATTTCAAATAAAATAATTTAGAAATAATAATAACCTCTACTTTGAAACTATTCAGGGTTGGAAAGAAGCTGTCCCAGTACTCCTGCTGAAAACTGTCTTTGGACCTCACTGTTTTAATGGAGAAGTACATTGTTTCCTGCCCAAATTCAATAAAGGCAAGTTTGTATGCATTTTATCCTGTGCCCATGCTAACTTCAGTCGCTTATTCCCCACAGGGATAGAGAAAGTACATGCTGCTGTCTGCACTAAATTCTTCTATATTAGACATAGGTAGAGCCAAATAGGTCCTTTTTTTTGACCTCTGAGTTTATGAATATGCAGCAGTATGATGGAGGATTGAATCAGAAGCACATTTCTTTAATTTTTAGAGTCTTTTGGACTCATTCAACTTATATATCATGGAGATAAGCTTCTGGGGATATACTGACTGTAGGGAAGTGGATAATACAGAACAGCAACTTTTTGCAGAGGACAGGGGAAATATGTTGTTTCATAAGGGGACACCAGCAATGCCAAGTATTCGTAGTGCAGCAAGAGCATGGCAAGCAACATCATACTCAACACAGCTCATGAAGATACACATTAGCAACAACTTGTCTTTCCAACAAACTTTGTGAACTCTGGGTGTTTCAGCTTTTCAGATGGATGAGTGAAATGCACCATCTAACTATGAATAGGTTTTGGGATTTGATGGTATTCCCATGTTGGCAGTAGTCCAGGCAGCACCAATTCTCTACAAACAATTGTGCTATGCATTGCAAGAAGTTTGGGTAAATGGCCTTGGAAGATTGATTTAAATTCTCCATATGCTGCCCATCAGCTGAAGATTTAAGCCATGTACTTGTCAGAAGATATAATATTATGACAAAGTCAATGCCCTTAAGCATTATCAGGCCTTGCAACACAATCATTTATGTTGGTAAACTATAGAGGTACTTCCTGACCTAAATTTGGTGTTGCTGCTAGCACTATCCCTAAATAACTTTGGGGAATGATTTAGTGGGTGGAGCATTTCAGGGACAATTCAGAAAAGGTAGCTTGTGCAGAGCCACGTTGTTTTGGACAGTGAGCCAGTTTACCAGCTCAGACATGGGCTGGTCTGTGCCTTCCGGTGTCAGGGTTTGGCAATATTCCTGGTCACATTTAATTTACCAGTATAGATTCAGTCTATGTTGCTCCTTTGTTAAAATAGGTTAAGAAGCGTGTTCAATTCTTCCATCCATTTGGTGCTAGTGTCAAACATGGAGTACCCTGTTGTCTTGTAGGGAGAAGGGCAGTTGAGATCAATGTTTATGGCAACTGAGTTTGCACAATTAATTCCCTAAGCAAAGCCAAAGTCTCAGTCAAACTACTGCCAAAAAAGAAATGTTTCCATGTTAGCTAAAAAATGTAATTTGGCACTGAAATCCAACCAGCATACAAGGTCCTACAGTAAATGGTATAACTTCTTCCCCTCTTTTTATTTTTTAATTGAAATCAGACTTTTTTCATTTAGCCATTGCAGAAGGGTCTAGGAGCGACTAAACACAAGGACTGAATATTTACCAAAAATACTAAGCATGACTAATAGCCATGATAACAAAAAAAGATATATAGTATGTATGTACTTACATATTTATGCACACCTTTTGCATTTAGGTATGACTATATTATATATACAAATATTTTTATTTAATATAAACTGTTATATGACTGTTTTAAATTAAATTAGGATGCCAAATCAAGATTCTTAGACCATGCTCCTCTTTCATAAACCGAAGCCATCAGTAGGCACAGCACATGTGATGCAAATGCAGACTTACACAAAGATTGCCAGAAACAACTTTATTTATGAACTTCAGTGAATTCTCTGGCTTAACAGCTAGGAGGACTTTGAACAGAGGACTGCTACATTTCTGAAGAGATGGCACAAAGTCTCCAAGGGATACCAGTCCCATACACCACTATGTTTGGACAAAGCCAGCATTTGCAGCCCTGAGAGGTTCCACTGAAAATCAGGATGTATCCTAAGAACATCACATATCAGGACTTGAAGCACACACAAAAAATATATATGAAAGAGATCAGCCTGAAGTAATCTGGGAGAAGAAATCTGCTGAGGTCTTGGTGGAAGAGATGTAAACTCACCTGTCAATGACTCCTATTCAAAGCTGCACCAGGGGAGGTTCAGACTTGACATTAGAAAGCATTTCTTTACCGAGAGGGCGGTCAAACACTGGAACAGGCTTCCTAGAGAGGTGGTTGATGATCACCCCAAGCCTATCAGTGTTTAAAAGGCATTTGGACAATGCCCTTAATAACATGTTTCAACTTTTGATCAGCCCCAAAATAGTCAGGCAGTTAGACTAGATGATCATCGTAGGCCCCTTCCACTGAACTATTCTAGTCTAGTCTAGTCTATTAGGATCTAAAAACTCAGTGAAGGAAATAAAATGTGAACACCTCTACAACAGTATGTAAGCTTACAGCTAAGAAACGATTATCCCGTACTGTGTAAGATTTCAGTCCTGGGAATCTTGGTTACATCCTAATTGCGATCAAAGCCTCGAGATCTTCAAAATTGTTCCTAAAAAAAAAAAAAAAAAAAGAAAGAACTGGGCCCCAGTTCTGCCACAATTTGATGATTTTGTTTCTATCTTTCAACAAAGGACATGGAGGAAAAAATGGATCCGAACAGACTCCTTTGGAAAGCAGTCACAAACAAGGGCACCCTGGGGTCTAGCAGCTGCCGTGCCATGAGGGAGCAGAGGGCAGCTTGGGGCAGGACTGAAGCCAGCCCTTCTTTGCGTGAAGTTTGGGCTAGGTGAGGGTGCCCCCGGTCGAAGGCTCCATGTGAGCCCAGGGCAGGCGTAAGAGGTGCAGCCCATGCCTCTGCAATGGAATTTGAACCCTCATTGCTCCTGTGTCCCTGCGCCACAGCAAATAAACAATGTTTAGGATTTAATAGCTGCCAATAACCTTCTATTGTCTGCAAAGTGTTTTCAGAAAAAGCTGATTTTGAGTGAATATAATCTTCCCGGGAAAACAAGTCCAATCCAGTAATTATCTTTGACAGGTAAATCAGCCCTTAACTTACGTGAAAGTGGTGATGGAAGAACAAGCCTTTGCAAGCTAAAGCCTTTCTGGAGCACATAGAGCCTGTTTCTTGCCCTCTAAGAATAGCATCCCTCCTAGTCAGCATTCCCCAGAGACTCGAAACATAACCAAAAGACCTGCAGAAGCTGTGTGTGTGTGTGTAAGGAGAGGTGCTGCACTTCTGCCAGCCTATCTGCTCAGCTAAGCTCCGGAAGACTGTTAAAACCTGACAAAACTTGTTACAAGCTGTTTACAATGTCCAGAAGTATTTTTTAATTTGCAGTGAAGGAGAGGAGGCAGGAGCCCTGCAAGGAAGATGTCCAGTAGTGACCTCCTGCAGTGACCCACTACTGAGAGCTAGCGTGGCCAAAGACCTGGACACCAGAGGTGGATCCTGCCGGCCCTGCTGCACCCATGCCCCAGGGGCCGATCTGGCATGCTCAATGTCAGTGTTGGCTCCAGCTGCTACACTCTGCAGTTATTCTCTTCCCATCCTGCCAGTGCCAGCAAATGGAATGGAGGGATACAAAGCTGGAGAAGACTTCTGTTGCCCACTGGAAGCCCTCTTTGCCAGTCCAGCCCCCAGACTGTGATTTCTGCCCTCTGAGTGTCTCCCTTGAGAACACCCACAGATCATGCTCTGAAATGATGTCAGCCAGAATGAAGGCAGGCACCCGGGCAGCCTAATAAACCTGGCCTTCACCTCCAGTTTTGGAGGTTGACTTCATGCTGGCAGCAGCTGAGCCTTCCCTGGCGATGGCTGGGACCAGCCAGGGTTTGCAAGGAGGATTCACACTGCGAGGTCACTCCAGCTGAGCTGCCCCCTCACAGCACATTTTCTAAAACAACCAAGAGAAAGTGACTAAGCCTGTTTTGGTTTGAGGAGTACAGTTAGGTACCATTCATCCATCGTAGAGTCATTTGCCTTTCATTGACTTTGCTGCAGGACTCTGCAACCCGCTCAAACATAGCCTCACGTTAAAACCCAGCTGAGCCTATTTGTGCTCCCCTCAGCAGGGACCAGCTCTCTCCCACCCGTGTGATGCAGGCATGGGTGNAGTGGGGTGTTTAAAGCATTGCAGAAAGCAGCGCAAAGGCCGCCCGAGCTGGCATTTAGCTGCTGTCAGCACCTGTGTGTTGCCTGGTGGATGCTTTATAATCAAGAATTAACAGCTATCATTAGAGCTTTGGCTTTTCTTGATGTTTATTTACAGGTTGGAGAAGGGTTTAAATGCAATTGGGAAGGATGTGGACAGGCTTCTGGCAGAGAGAAAGAGTAAGAATGAGATCTGGCGGCAATATTGAACTGCTTTCAAGAGAAAGAGAAAGAGGGAAAACAGAAAAAAAAAAACAAACCCACAACTCAGAGAAGCGTCATGCCAGCAGAAAGCTGATTTCTTTCATCCTGGTGGGGTGGGCTCCTTGTGGGCGCAGCTCCTGGCCGGCTGCCCAGCAGCGTAGGTGGTGTGCTCTGCACAAGAGTTCAGGGCTGCCAGATGAGCCATATCACCTACAGAGGGAACTTTGTCCTTTCAGCCACAAACTACTTGCTTCTCACGCGCAACCAGGGGTGTCCTGGCTGAGCCCTTATAAAGCAAAAAACAGGAAGCTGCCAGTACAGCTCGCCCTGACAGGCAGTGATGTAAATCTCCATTTGGGGTGGAGGATAGAGGTGGCCCAGGGTGCATGGGAGGGCTGTGGCAGGCTCAGGGGTGGCCAGAGGCAATAGAAAGTGGCTGTAGAAGTGGGCAGATGTGGAACAGTCATTTTGGGAGCAAGGCCCAGAGGGGTTTGCATCCAGCATAGCAACACAACACTCACCGGTACTATATATACAAAGGTCAGACACAAGCAATCATAGCCATACCCTGAGCTGGTGGGACATAAGCCAGCACAGCTCCAAGCCCTGTTTGGCCGTCCAGCTGCCCAGATTCATGCAACTGCACCCCCAGCTCTCAGACTAGGCTTATTTGGCTTGAAGTAATGCTGCAACCCAAGTGGGGGTGGCTGCTCTTCACTTGGTCTGCTGCAGGAAGGGAGGACAAGCTAAGAGCTTGTTAGCAAGACCTCAAAGTTTCTGTTTACTGCGTTTTGTACTGTGCATATTGGTGGTGCAATACAAACAGATCACAAAGCATTACGTTGCACCATCCCAGTGCCTCATGTAGCAGGGTTTGCTTGAGGAAGAAATGCCTTGTCACAAATGATCCTGCTGGCCATGCCAAGGTATACAGAAGTACCGTCTATGCCTTTTCTGGATCTGAAGGAGATGAAACTGTGACCTAACATGCTCTGCACACATTTTGGGACTGCACCAAGTCATACGGGCTGTGTCATTGCATTCACTTATTGCCTGTGATTCATTCACTCCTAAGGAGGCCTGTGTAACTGCTCACTGCTCTTTACACATTGCCGAAGGAAAGTGTTCTCCATGAGATGCAACACAGTATTTTCAGCTGACCAAGCAATCTACATGTGCAAAAGCCAAGACTGGGCTATACAAAGCAGATGTAATGGGATCTTCAAAACTCTTATCCACGAGTGGTAAGGCACCGGAAATGGAAGGAGTTAAATCTCCCTGCACCTGGCTGAGGTCACTCACTGCAGAGACCTGGGGTGGCCAAGCGTGGCCTGGCTCTGCACCACACACACCATTATTCCTCAGCTACCTGGGCAGCTCTTCCTCATGCAGCTCCTGCTAGATGCGTATCTCGGGCACAGCCACATCCCTGGGACTAGTTAGCACTGATGATTCAGCCATGTGTGAGGCCTCCCTGTCTGTGCCACAGCCATGGGGACTCTTCAGTTCTCTATCCCGATGACTCTGAACAACAACATCCTGTGTTTCCTTCTCCATGTCTTTGGCAGAGGAGAGCTCCAGCCCCCATGTAAAAAATGCATAGATTTTTCTCTTCGTTTCATCCTGAAAATGAGAGATGCTTTAAAGTCCCCAGTATTTTCATTTGCTGAGCACACATTTGTAATGGCCAGGGTCAATGAAAACAAGCATATCTGCCATGAAAAAAAGCTAGAAAGAAAAATCCTGAATAGCTGTGCTACACACTTATCCCACAGTCCATGGACTGTGCAGCATCAAGCACCATTCTTTTCCCCCCAGCCTAGATCACAGTGCAGCATCAGCCCACCACCCAAAACTCCTGAAAAATTCTCTCTCTCTCTCCATACATACATGAATAGCAATGGGCAGCTACGTGCCTGGCAGCTCATGAAGGTGGGAAACAATGCTCTCAGAGGAGCTAGGCAAAGCCCATGGAGACAGCTTACACATATGGTCCAAAGAAATCAAAGAGCTGGCACTCACTGGACTGAAGTCACATCTCACTTATCGGGGTTTGTTCTCCTTCAGCACAATGTAGTCATGCACCTCCCTGCAGCCACAGTCAAACTTGTACTTGAGGGGGTGACCCTAAAAAACATCTCAAACCCTTCTTCCTTGAAGCTGGAAAAGAGATAAAAGACAAGTTGCCAATCTCTTATTCTGTCCTGTACTATTCTTAAATACTTGGGAAGTGTTGCCACAGCACAGAAGGAAAACGTCCATGGTCTAAGCAGTAGTTTTTGGCATCTGTGCAGTGCTTTTGCCCTCATGAACATGAGAGGTCCTGGGGAAAGCAGTAGTGATGACAGATGGGCGGCTGCACAGGCATATACATGGCTGTACTGGCTGTGTCCTTGAGTCCCTGCAGCACGACGGCTGTGGCCAAAGCTGGCATAAGCCCGCCAGCCCCAGCACGGGGTGGCTTGTGAGGCTGGCGGGAAGCCTACTACCGTTGAGGGATGCCTTCAAGTAACCTGTGGCTAAATTGTCACGCTTGTTATTTTGCTCTTTGAAATTTTTTATTTTTTTTTAATCTTTAGAAAATAGGCCCTGGAAAGCAAAATAGCTGCTTCCTGAGACTCCTGCATTGCTCTTGAAGACTGTGCAGACAGGAAGAGTTACCCTTGCAGCCAGGTGTGTAGCACATAAGGGACACTATACTACACAGATTTTTTTTGTTAAGGAAGCTGGCTCTCTGCAAACACATCAGATAGGTCTTCACTCGGGGTATATTGCCACTAGGTCAAAATAGCTGCTTCTTCAATTTCTTCTCCTACACACACAGGGATGGGCTATATGCAGATTTCAGTATTTGCAGTTCTAAACAAGACTTGTACCTCAAAGTTAGGGTAAGCACATACCGGTAAGTATGGAGATTTTCAGAAGTGTCAACCAGAGTAAAAATCCTGCCATCTCCTTCTGCTCCTATCCAATGTTGAGTTTGTAAGTCCTTAAGCTCCAGATCATCATCCCTAGCCCTGATTTTCAAATGTGTTCATAAAAGTCCAAGGCAAGCCTGACATCTTCTTTTAGCTGCTCTAAGGGGCTTAACAAAAAGCACCCACTTAAAAAAAAAAATGCTGGCCTACAAATCTCCCCTGCTTAAAAGAGTTTGCCAACACTCTTCAGCTGCCTTCCTGGGAACATTTAATGACAGTTTGCTTTGCTATACATGCATGGGTAATATATAATCCTTGTGCCACCACTTGCTTTGAGTGTTCTTCATGACTGGAGGCATTTTTTTTCTGTCTTGCTTTTGATCTTACCGAGACTGTTATTCCTGTAGTAGCAAAGCTATTTGTTCTTTTAAGTAAGCATGTGGTAATCCACAAAATCCATGATTCATAATGAAATTGGCTTCAGTCTGCAGGAGTTTAATGGCTGTCTCAACCCAGTACAACTGGCAATTTTGGCACAGAGCAGCTGCAACCCCTTCCTTGAAGTAATAACATCTAAAGTGTTGGGCAAACTGGGTAGTTGATGATAACCAGTATAAAACATGATATATAGCATAGCTCTGGGTAAATTAGAGTGCACTTTAATTTGAGCTTGTGCAACCATGTTTAGCAGCAGTTTTGTGTTCTGACTGTGTCAGTTGTAAAATCAATGTTACAATTGGACTTGACTCTTAAAGCTTAGCTTTGAATCTTTTAAGACCACCAGCCATGCAGTGCACTGAATTAGACCAAGACAAAAACCCAATGTATTTATGGTGATGCTCTTTAATTACAGAACAAAAGGTATTCAAACTTATGCTGCACAGGGAGCTGTGACATTTTTAAACTATCCTTTTTTTTTTTTCTTAGGTGATATATATGTTTCTCTTGTATTATATACTTGTCATACTATTTCAATATATTTATGTCTTTGTATTTAAATAAAAAAAATTTGGGAAGACATGCCAGCACTACAGCCCACAAAACTTAGCCTGATGCCATTTTAGGCAAACACAATCCCTTCATCATGCACAAACCTTTTTTTTTCCTTCAGGGTATACCTTAAATGCACTTGCTCTGCTCTTAGCACCCTGTTAAAATGTATGTTTGAAGTGGCATTAGTTTCAGTCCACTGTCCCACAGTATTTTAGTAAACCTGCCATGCAATGAAACCACCTGCTAACCCTAACCTTCAACAAAGAACCTGCCCCTTGATTCAGAAACTATTACATGTTGTGGTTTACAAATGATAGTTGCTTGAGACATACTTTTCACTTGCAGGAGGGAAAAAAAGTCTCTTTCTAGCTGTTACTGAGTATATACAGCTTGCTGGGTACAGTGAGTGAAGCTGAGCCAGTCCTTTGTTTCCTTTGATACATTAAAGTCTGAGCCCATTTCCTTCTGTCGGAGCAACATCACAAACAGCAGCATTCAAAGCAATGTTTGTTTTTATACCCCCTGTTTATGCTCTGGCTTTCCCAAGGATGTTCCTGTTGGTTTGAAATTTCCCAGGATTAATTTTAGCTCCTAAGTGATTTTTTTTTCTTAGAAAGCCACAACCAGCAAGTGCCTTAACAAGTACTCTTGGCACTCTAAGAACAGATGCTGTGTCCCTTTAAGAGAAAAAAATGCCAAGTAGCCTTTGTGCTTCAGCTCCTCCAGGGGAAAAAATAGCCTGTCCTTAAATCAGCTTAGGTGAAATCAGAAAAGACCTGCCAGAAGGGTTAAAGGGAGACCTGGGAGGAAGACGGGAAAGAGTGTGAGTGTTGAAAAGATCTGTGCACAAAGAGTTTCATGTTTTGGGTGCTTGTTTACATTTTTCACAGACTCAGCTAAAGACGGAGGGAGCGAAATATGTGTCCAGCACAACACAAAACCAGGTCTTCTTGTTGTGGTTCTTATACTGACTGATGTAAGCTTGACTCCAAGGTAAAAATGACTGTATGCATCTCCTTGAGGCTTTAAAAACACCCGCAAAATCTGTAAGCAAATACAAAGATTTACCCAAACACTGCTATTTTTGGCATTTTCGGCTTCCTGCAAAGCAGCTTTCATCTGAGTGGTGCTGACTGGCCAATGCCTGCACTAGACCCAGGCAGACAGCACTCATTTTTGTTGCGTTTCAAATTCACCACCTAAATCAGGGAGAAACGTTAGTGCTTTAGGAGGCGCAGGTGCCCAGCACCCACACATGGGCACCCCTTGCTGCTCCTGCCTGTTCAGGCAGTCAGGGTGAGTTATAACCCACAGGACGATGCTTCTGTTTCAGCCTTGCTTTGCAGTGTGATATTTTCCCCTCCGCTAATTTCTCTGAGCAGAAATCCCTTTTTTTTTTCTAGGACCCATGCACCTGGAGCACTGAACTCAATGCAAACCCATGCCTTCGGATCACCGGAGGTGGTGGTTTTAAGATGGAGAAGGTAAAAAGCTGGATCAGAAGATTGCTGGGGTGCTGGGGAGCTGGTCTGGCACGGGGGAAGCAGGTGGGCTGGAGCCAGTCAGCTGGAGGATGGCTGTTGAGTAATAGCTGCTCAATGAATAAGCATACCAGCATGCCCACAGTCCTGGCCAAAGCCCCAGAGACATGATTGTGCTATACTATGCATGGGCTGGGTTTTTTCTTTCCTTTTTTTATGTTTTTGCATAAAAGGCACGCTAGGATTAATGTCATCTGGGTGCTCCTGCAGTTTGTTGGGACTCTGTTTGTTTGTTTTGTGTATCCATCGTCAGCCTGCATGGGTCCACCTCCCCAAACTGTGGGTTTGCACCTTAGGTTCAATGGAAGTCCAAAGGCTGCCAGGGCTCCCATGAAGCCCATCACAATTTGCCCACCCTGGCCAGCTTGCAAGAGCTCTTCGCATTTGGTAATACATCCTAAATGATGACAAATGAGAGTTTCTATTAAAAATAAGCCAACAACAACCTCCTTTGCCTTCCAAACACATGCACATGAGAGTGGACCTGAGAGGAAAAGCTTCCACAAGACCCTCTTGCCGGCATGGGGCCTGCCACCACCTTGTCCTGTAGGGTATTAAGGAAACCACAGAGATGGGAACAAGTGTGGAGATATCAGCTGTCCAGCTGGCTTGCCAGGACAAAAATCAGTATTTGCTGCTGAATTTTATTTATTCACAGCTCAGGTGAGCAAATGTAGAAAACCAGAAGATCCACACTGTTCCCGTCAGCCTGGATGGCACAGCAGTAATGCTGCAACCACCACTCCCTATGGCCTTCTAGAAAGGGGACATGGTGAAAATAATTACAAAGGGAAACTGTGTTGCCTTTTCCAAGTGATTTCCACAGTATTCCTATGAAAGCCTGTGTTTCCCTCCTTTTCCCTAAGTCTTGGCCCCTGTGCAGGCACCCAGATGATAATCCAGGGAGGAGACATCCCTGAAGAGGTGCCACTGGTTCTCTTCCACCCCTGTGCCACAATGGAGAGTGCTCCAGCATGCACAGCTCCCTGGAAACTAATTAGAGCCTTTAATTTTCAAAGATTATATATTTCAGCCATATATGGGGGGGTGGAAGTTTGCTCTTCCTACCAGCACTCCACCCAGGAGCAGGTTATCTCCATCCCGATAGGGCTGAAAAGGCACTTGAGCCATTTGCAAGTGTGGGCAGATCAGACAAAGGTAATTTAATGCAGAAGAGGGCAGAAGAATTGCCTCAGCCCGCTGCCATGGCACTGGGGAAGAAAGGTCTTCTGCGTTGCTGGACGGCACTGCCACATCTTTTGGAGATCTTTCAAAATAAACTCCCAGCAAAAGCTATTCAAAAATCTGGGCTAAGCAGATGATGCTGATACAAGAAATATGTTATGACATAGCTTTTTTTAATTTACTTAGGAACATAAATAGCTTTGTTAATTGCCATTCCTTTCGAAACATTGGAAGATGTAAACAGTGTTTGTTAGATGAGTGGGGAAATATATCTGAATTTCTGTAGTGACAAGGGAGACCAAATTTAACAAACACCACTTAGAAAGGGCTCCGAAGTGCTCAAAGTGGAAAATTATCTGGAATTGCTTTTATTTTTTACAGCTTGATCTTATCGTGCGTTCCCAGACCCACAATACCTACCATAAAGCCCCGGGTCCTAAAATTATGGGGAAGCAGAAGAACACGAGATTTTGTTTATAACAGAGAGCACAGGAAATAGAAAAAGAAATTTGTTTCTGCAGTGGCTGCAGAGATGATGTGACCTGGGCTCACCCAAAGGCTCAGGGTACAAAAATGCATGAACAAAACTGCAGCTTTCCTGAATTTCAAGCTGTCACAGCTTTCTGGGGCTGGCTGATGGGGATTCTGCATGTCTGTGCTGAGTGCCTTACATCAACAGACAAGGATGATGGCACCAGTCACTGTGGCTGGTATCACTACTGTGGTGGTGGATGCTGAGGACCTCACACAGAAAGACAGGCATAATATCATGCAACCAGACAGCACATGGAGACCCTGTCCCTCCCTGCCATCTCAGCTGAGTTGAGATGATGGGTAGGAGGACCCCAGCCCCTTCCCACAGGTCGGCAGCCATGAAGGGAACAGACGGAGAAGGGAAGGCAACAGGGCGAACACCAGGGACAATCCTAAGTAAACCAGCCAGAGGCAAGTGCTGGTCTCAAATCTGCTAGCGGCGGTGGCAAGAAGTGGGCAACAGGCACTGTTGGCTGGGGACAAGGTGGAGCATTTTGGGAGGGGGTATCCCATGGCCCTCAGGTACTGCTGAGGAGGTCCCCACCTGGATTTCAAGTTTACTAAACAACAGTGCAAAACAGTCAGCTGAATACAGTCGTCATCACAGCGTTCATTCCTAATTCTGTTACAAGGAGTGTCTGCATGTTATTTGACTCTGATGTTATACCATAGGGCCCTACTCCAAGTGGGGCAGGGGGAGGTTGACCAGAGGATCCCAGAGGTCCCTTCCAGCCTACATGATCGCATATCCCTGCATGTCAGAGGTCTGCCAGACCTCCCAGAGCTCACTGCCTCTCTGCTGCAGCAGGGGAGATGTCCACACACCCCTCCAGAGACCCACAGCTGCCTTTCTTGCCACTTTAGCACATGCTCTTTCATGCCAAACCCACAACCCTCTCCCGCTTAGTATGGATCCCATGCCATTGAACTGGAAACTGTAATCCTGGGACACTCCTCCCCTGTGAAACAAGGCAGCCACATGCCTCCGAGGGTGTGGTGAACTGCTTGACGGCTTTTTTGCTCATTAAGATTACTTTATTCATCCCTGTCAATGATCATGAGTAAGGCTGCTACTGCAATTCATGGAAATTGCATACAACACCCCTCACAGATATGTATTTTTCCCTCTCAGTGTACATGGTGTCACATCTGTCTAAACACACACGTTCAGTTTGTGAGTCACTACCAAAGGCAGAGGTCATCTCCAGCTCATGCTTTAAATCCTCACTTATCTCACTTATCTTCTATTCTTCCTGTAGTCCAATAGCTTCACCTCCTTTTCTGAATGACGTCACCTCCCATGTACAAAAGACACCAGCACCAGTGTAGCTGTCATCTCACTGACTCTAACGTCTACCACAATATTGCCAACCCCTGGGGTTTTTGTGGGGTTTTTTCATAGTAAATGAGTTCAAACTTTCTGCCATCTGTAAAAAGCCTAGGTATGTTGTTCTGGCACATAAGTCTCACTGAATTTTTGCCAGCCTGAAGAAATGTCTTCCTTCGTTATTCTATGACCCACCTCTGCCATACGAAGCCGTGGAGAGTAAATTGATTTTCTAATTTGGCAATATGAAGTTTGCCCACTTTTCCTATATTTCAAATAGGTGAGCTTGAAAAACACCCTGATTCACAACAGGAAAATGTTTTCCAGGGAAAAGTTATCAGAATCTCAAATTCTGATAGGAGAGGACATGCTCAGTTGAGCTCCTCCCTCCATCACTCACAGCAGCAAGTTCTTGTACTGGTGTGTTTCTCATATCACTGCCATCTCTTAGACATTTCATGTCTTGCACAACCGCCACGTGCTGACTGACCCATTGCCCTGTAGCCAAAGTCACTTTATTGCACTTCTCTCACATTTTGTATCATAAATGTTTCTCTCCCTAGCATTTCTGCTTAGGCCATAAGTTTTGTAGTCACCCTAATTAATATAATTTTTTTTTCCACATTTCCTGCTTTTTTAGGTCTATCTGTCCATAGTGTTATGTTGGAACTATCATTATTTCTTGCTTGCTTGCTTTCTACAACTGGAAATCCCTGTTCTATCTTACTATTTTAAACTTGGACTATTGCAACTTCCTTCTTTATTTTTAGGTTCCTACACCTCTTCTGGCAAAACTTCAAGAAATCACAAGTATTGGAAGTGGCAAAGCGTCTGTCTCACTTTTATCGATTCTCTTCCTCTTCATTTGGTCTTCTAGAGGAGACAAAAAATTAGTTATGAAAACCAGCTGCTGCTTAGTCACAGGTATGTACAGCGTGCCACAGTTTGAATCTAAACCAATCATGTTGGCCCTGTGTGTGAATAACAACTTACAAAAGCTAACTTTTGAATGAGGTTGAGTAAAGGTACCAAGTCATCGTAATGAATAAACAAATACACCTTGGTACTCCACTTAAGGAGACTTTCTAAGGGAAAATTCCTTTCCTGAGTCACATTTCTGAACTCCCTACTACAGCTCTTGAAAACAAATAAAAACCAGGAAATCTGGTCTTCTGACAGCAGGTACAGTGTTCTTCCCACTGACGATGCTGGAAAAGCAATCCCTGTAAAAATGCATTTCAGTGTTGCCATAGTAAAATTATCTTTTAACAGTAAGACGTAGATCCTGGATTCAGCACAACATCCCAGCTAAGCCTGACAAGAGTGCATTAGTAGTTGCTTTTTGATGCCATTTCCCAGGCGTTTCTTACCACTGCTGGTACAAGTTGTGTGACCAATCCATCAACACCGCGCACACAGCATCAACCCCTGCTCGCTGCAGGCCAGCACAAAAAATGTGATGACAGCACAAGGCCATTTCACACCTATTGGAAAAGCCCACAGCCACAACTGAGCAGCTGCTCAGCAAGCAGTCTGCATGGTGTCACACACAGTGACAAAGGCAAAGCAGGGCACACACAGGTCCTCTGAAAACAGCTCAGGAGCCTCTGCTGTCACTCCCTTGGTCTTCAGAGGACCACTAGACACAAGCTTGTTGCTTCCACAGCTCCCACCCAGGCAAGGTGGGTGGGAAGATGTCTCCAGACTTGTTTCCCAGTGGCTGATGGTGGGATTCCTTTCACCAGAATTCAGATGCCCACCACATGTGAGTCAGTGTGGAGATAAATCCCCTCTGCAGCCCTCTCAGCTCTGTTTTAGGTGCTCGCAACAGGATGGGGTGAATCTTGCTCTAGGAGGACACTGTCTCCTCCCATTGCCTATAAAGTGAGCCTGGGTGAGCAGTTGAACTGGAGACACTTGCAATGTAAATGTCTAAGGTCAGGCAGGATGAATCCTCCTTCTTGTCCAAAAACAGGCGAGCCTAAAGGAAAAGGCTTGAATGAACATGTTTTTGTGTTAGGTATTATTATTTCTCTGTTAGTTACATATTTGCACATTTTAGGAATGCATGACTGAAATCAAGGTCTGTTTTTTTGACTTCAGAGCCAGCACGCACCAAACCCAGCCTGGAGTTATCCTCTTTTTAGAGGAAATATTTTCGGCATATGGAAGGAAATGCTGCCAAATGAGGGGAACATTAGCTAAACTGCCTCATCGAATGGGCTGACAAATACATACAGGTCCCTCATTCCTCACCTCCTGGGGCCAGCTCTGGCAGCCTTCACATGCCAGAGCAATCCTGAAGCCAAGGAAACCACGTGCCCGGGTAAGGTGAGCCCAAGGTTGGCTCTGTCAATCACAGAGGAGGAACACGGTGCCAACAGCACTCACACAATTATCTGGCTCAGGTTTTGAAACCTCTGCTCAACAGTGATGAATCAGCAGTTGATTACTGTTCATTTACTGGAAACTGCTTCTCGTCACTTAGAAGGAAAAACAACTGGAAAAGGCCTGTATCACTCCATTTTACATTAGTCAAGACCATTAAGGTCAATTGCAAGCTTACAAAAAAAAAATGTACTGGAAATCTCCAAAATCAAAACATTTTTTTCCTTTCAAGAACCTTTTAATTTTCATATTAATATAATGTTCCTTTTATTTTCCTTCTGTTTTTCTGGCCTTCTGGGTGTGCACTTCCCATTTTTCTCTGATCTCATGAAGACAAGAAACATTACTGTATATATAACCCAACTCCACCCCCCACAGACACCTACACACATGAAATTTCTTCCTATTACTGAGAGCTGAGCACTACAGGGGAAATAAAAGAAAAAGAAATACACTTTTGCAAGATCTAAGAGAAGTCACAAGAGTTTATGTTGTACCTGGCATTGTAACCAACATGCCAAAGACTAACCTGAGACTCTCCAGAGCAAAAAGTATGAGTGGCTGGCACCTGTGGAAACAATTTTTAACTGGAGCTGCCACACACATACTGCCCCCCATGGGAATACAGGAATATGCAAAGTCCAGTCCTGAGCTTGACTAAGTCAATGGCCACTCTGTAATTTCAGAAGGTCACATCCCTGGAACTGCTTTTTTAACAAACAGTAGCATCTAGTCCTGGAAGTCCCATGCTGAAGAGCAGTGGCTTCAGCTAGTATCTTCACAGCACTGTTTTGACGTGTAATCTGTCCACTGAAAGACTGACACCTGCTAGGAGCCTGCCCACAATGTTTAACACAGTTTGTGCTTTGGGGATTTACTTAACCAGTGGTTAGGAGCCTGGTGTGCCACAGGTACATTTTACAGGTGGATGGATCTTCATCATTCAGTGTCACTGCAGTAGTCTTCAAAATAACACAAGGCCCATTTGCTAATTCAGAAACAAAAATATAGATAATATTTAACAAAAATTCTTTTGCTTTAAGTCTTTCCTTTCTGGCCAGGTCATCTGAGTTCAGGTACCAGCAACCAGGTACGAATGTCTTTCATGCTAGCTGGGAAAACTTACACCAACTATCCCATCCTTATCCATGCCTGCCCTGCCACCAGCACAATGATGTCCTGAGCCTTCACTTGGGCCCCTGGAGGCTAACACAATGCCAAGAAAGGACCATCCCCTATAGCTGCTTGAATTCCGCATTACTCTCATTTCCAGGGCAAGCATCTTCCCAACACCATGCACATACCTTCAGTTTGTCCATATCCCCCTCCTCAGGTCTAACAACTATGCTTACATTTACAAAACAAACTAAAGACTGATGTTCATCACAACATCCCTTTCAACATATTGAACGGTACTGTGGCTTCATCACATTTGACATCCCATCAGTGCTACCTGTGAGTGGTGGTGGACAGAGATTTCAACATTTTGCCAGGGCACGTGCCTACAAAACTTACACTGCATAGGGGTGTCCATGTAACCTGCCTCATTCAGTGACACTTAAGGCCACATCCTGCTACAGGCAGTATAAGATGTTTTTATCAGGTGTGTAATGGTTGCTAATGAAGAACTAACCAGTGGGAGTTGCACCAAACCATCCCACTCGCATGATATCATCTTTGCAAAGGGAGGCATCCTGGGGTTAAGACGAACTCACCCACAGCGACTCTCAGTCTGTGGCTTTCAGTCTCTGTGGGACAAGACTGTTTTGTTTAGACATCCAACAAGATACCGGGACAGGTAGCTCTCCTCAGCTCTGTTCTTCCAGGACTCGATTCTATAAGTTTGTCAGGGCGAGTGAAGCAGACAGTCCTAGGAGTATGATCCTCTGAAGTTGTAGTATTTTCATGGGTTCAGTTATGGTTTCCACAACTTCAGACTGGTCCTTGGTTACCAGAGCATTATTTACATATTCAAAAAAAGGTTAATTCACAAGTGCATATAACAAATCCATGTTTTTTTGGCTGTGTAACGCATATTCTGAAATACTGCCACATGTTCAATAGATGCAATAATAATCAGATCTGTGCCTGAATCCTCATCTTCTTTTACACACTTTCCTCAGTGTTCTCACAACTGCAGAACTCTTCTCTGACCAGGTCCATCCCATTCCCACATAAGTTAATGTAATTGGCCAGGTATTCTCAAATGGTGGGGCAGAGGAGTGTGGCTTGGGGGCTTTCCTTGATTTTTGGGACCTGCCTTCTTGCTAACGGCTCTAGTAGTCCCACTTCCACCCCTGATATCCACTCTCAAAGGGAGCTCTGGGGAGTCCTAGACCAGCCCCAGTGAGCATGAAATTAGCTGAAGTGATGGTGGCAGGGGTAAAGAGAGGATGCAACGTGTGCGTCAGCCCACTCCCCTTGATGATGAGGAGGAAGGGTGTTTCGTCAGTTTTGTTTCACTTGTGGGCAGAAAAACCAAGGCCACTCTCTTGGTCCCAAACTGATAAATATTTAACCTCCTAGAAATCTTTGTGAATCCTCTCTGTGGACTCCTCTCATGCACCTTCAGGAACCAGGTGGTTTCTGGGATGTAGATAGTGAGTGTGAGCTGCCAGACCACCAGCTCCTGGAGAGGACCTTTATTATGGGACACCTGTAGGCACCCTTGTCCTGGCTGGGGAAGGAATAAGCCCTCCTCAACAGTCTCTCTCCAGCTCTCTCTCACCCCAGCACACAGGTTGGACTTTGCTCCATCCTCCCTCTCGCTCAGGTTCTCCCATACCCTCTGTTGCTGATGCCTCCCTATCACCACCACTGACCCGGAGCCTCGAGTTTGAATTATCCTTCCCCAGAGATAGACATCTGCCTCCCTGCTCATCCCTACAGTTTAACCAGGCAAGGTGCTCCCTCCACTCCACCCCTCCATGTCCAAAGACCTCCTCCTTCCAGACCACCACCTCTCCTCCGTGCTGTTGCAACCTCCTTTTCCAGGAGACCAGCTCCCACACAGGCAAATAACCACTATCCTCCTCCCTGCACAAAGCAAGCTGATGTATGTAACTAACTGCTTTCTATCTCAAATATAGCCTTTTTCATTCCCCCTTCAATTTTCCCTCTGCACCTCTGTAGGCCAGTCCCAAGCAACTTTGGTTTGAGGGACCTACGGGGCTCCAGTGATTTTAGACTCAACTCTTAGTCCCAGCAACTGCCTCCCTCCTGTGTTATGTGATTTTATAGGAATTTATCTCATCTAAATAATTTCATCATCTAAGAAGGGTCTAGTCTCAGCTAGGCCCCCCAGACCCTCCCTAAAATCAATAGGTAGTCATCTAGGAGTGGTAAGATGCCCAGACCCCCAGAGGTACCTGTTTCACCCTATGCCTTGGCAGGAGGAACTTGGTATGGGAAGCTCGCTCAGTAACTGCTGGTGTTAAGGGAAATGAAACCCATCCGGGTCATTGAGTCTTCTCCTTAACTCTCGATGCTTGCAATCATCTCCCTGGATCTCTGGACTTCGCTCACCCTGGACCTGCCTCCAAAGCTAACTTTTCTGTCTTGCAATTTCTTTATTCTTGTATCCTATTTTTCATGTCTTGCTCATCCCAGGTTGTAATTACATTACTCATGATAGGTCAAGCAAATGTGATGTCACAGGGTTGGTAAAACCGCTGGTCAAATTTGCCCCTTGCTAAGCCAGTATGATCTGATTTTTGGCCTCAACCCTATGAGCACGCACATACTTGTTTAATTGTATGCATGAGTTGTGGTACTACCTGCACTGGGACTATGCCCATGTGTGGAGGAATGCACGTGCCCACAAGCCCAGAGACTCACAGCCACAGAAAGGGAAGGGACTGGTTAGACTCCTTTTGACTGCAGCTGGGTCTGGAGGTCTGCTGTATCCCACAGCAGGCACTGTTGTCACAAACAGGAAAAACAGGAAAATATGTAGGGTCTTGTGGCTGCCTCTCCAAAGCCTCAGTACTCAGGGAGTACTCAGGGAACCAACCCTCAAAATGAGAAAGGAACGGAGAGCACACCTGTAAAACCCAGCAGCCAGATGTCTTCCAGTCTCATCCCGGTGCAAAAGAAGTGTCCCACACAAGGCATGGGATCAAACTATAAATAAATCCCAGTGCTTGTACCTGTGTATTAACATTCATCCATCACCACAGTTATTAGCCAGGACTGAGCTGTAACATTTTATGGCATTTAGGACATACAACACTTTCTTCTGACTTAACGGTATCTCCTGTGAACTAATTCATTCAGCTACAAACTATTACGGTTGCTATTACTATTACTATTATTATTACTGTTATGATAAACTGCATACAGTTGATTTAAGTATCAGGCACAGAACAAAAGGTTTGCATGCAGTATAAAAGGACTATCAAGGTCCTGAGACATGGTTAGAAACTGCTTAATGTAGGTGTCTACTTCAGGTGCTGCCACCTCACTGATGTCTGAGACAGCTGAGTGAGATTTAAGTGAGAGCCAAAACATCTAATACCACCATTAACTTCTCAGTGAACACGTCTTCCCATTTCTACAGAATGGTTCTTCCTATTTCTACAGCTACAAAAAAAAAATCAAGTTTTTGCTTTTGCAGGAGTTCAGTCCTGATCCAGTCTGTTGAAGTCAAAGAAAGACCTCCCTTGGCTGAAAGAAGCATTGGATTTTTGTGGACTGTTTTTGTGGATCCTTTTGCACAAGGACCCAAAAAAAGAGCTACAGGAATAGCATGCCACAGACGCTATTCCCCCATTACAATGTTCCTAGACATTTTTATTCTGGGAAAAAGATTCAGAAGTTCTCCAGCAGGTAACAATGGCTTTTCCATGAAAAAGCTCATCAGTTTCAGATCATTAGCCATATGCCCAAATTTTCTTATTTTTCTTGTACACTTTGTTTTTAACTGAAGCGAAGCCATGAATGCATGCCAGCCCTTTATCCTCCCCAAAAAGGGGGATAAACTTAGTCATGATACATCCATCATTCCCAATTCTTCCAACAGCCTGAATACATCAACAAAAAGGCCCAGTCTAATGAAAAAAATTTATTTGGAAAAAAATAGTAAGTAAAACAAGTTTCCATATGTTTACCATAAAAATAACCTAGACTCCACCTTGGGGTGTATAAAAATACAGACTACAGATTGTATATTTTGGCATTAGTTAAAAAATGCCTTTGTAAACATACCCTATTAAAATTTAACTGTAGCTTTTATCATTTACTCAAGTAACATATGAAAGGGCTAGAACACATTTATCACAGAAGTAGTCATTTTATCAGGGCTTAGTAATAGCAGTGATGTATTGCACAATTTGCAGTGCATGCCTGGTTTCAATACATTACTGGTGAGTACTATCCATACACATCTGTAAAGTATCCTTTAAAGTGTATCCAGAAACATTAACACCTATTAAAAGAAAAAAAAAAAAAGTTATAGAAGCAGCAGACTTTTCAATCCTGTAGATAAGATTTAAAATAACATATGTGGTTTGTGTCCAGACTGCTGGCCAAGAGGGGGACATGCAGGCAGTACTATGGCAGGAGGATGAGTTTCTTTCTTTTTCTTTTTTTTTTTTTAAGCAGTTACCAAGATGAAATTAGGACAAATATCCCCAAATAGCTGTGGATTGAGATTTGGCAGCACTTTTTAGACATAGTTTTTACAGTATCAAAATAAATGTTGTAAGAGTTCATACGGCACATTGAGCTCTCAGGTCTGGGTCCTTCCCATTCAGTTTGGATTTTAATGAGCCAGAGACACTTGAAAGACTTCAGACCTTCTTAAGAAGTAGCTTATATGACTCACTGAATTTTGCATTACCCCAGCAATTGCCTGGCTAAGCATACATACCACCCACGGGCCAGCAGCAAACCCTCAGCATCCCTCGGTGCTGGTGGCAATCCAAGATCAAGTGGGAACAGCAATGAGCTCACTTGGGCCCTGCATTTCTGCAACAAATTCCTTTAACAGACTAGTTTTAAGCCTTTCAAAGTAGTCACTGTTTCTACTACAAACAGAGCAACAAAAGAGGGAGAGTTTAAATGAAAGAGTTATATTAAACCATCACAGCTACTAAAGTACAGCTGAGTAATTCCCCAGTTACTTTACTGAAGCAGCAAGAACCATATGGGTACCATACAGCATTGCTGCATCTCAGACTTGATGAGCATACGGATAACAAGTTCTGTGTGTGAGCAACATGCTACAATGGCAGGAGGTGCACACAACCACGTAGTGTGGGCAAGCAGTGTTACACCCCGGTGTTACCATGCAGTATCATGTATTTGCATAGGAACTAGACACCGTAGGGTAGAGGCACTGACTGATTTCCTCCTTCAGCTTTTCTGAGGTTACTCTGTTGTATTAAAGAAAGGGGGCTCCTATTTATATTTAAAATTGAAGGCCTTCTGTATCTTAACTGTATTGCCTGGAAATTCCACATATGAAGGTCTGCAATTAAGTGTAAAAACAATAAATTCCTTTCTGTCCTTTCAAGTGGGAAAGCTTTCAACATTACAAAAGAGGAGAAAGCAGGAGGAAAGTTAAGAAGATCTGCAGGTGGACAGCACAATGCCTCCTTTGAGTTGAGGGGCAAAGACAGTTGCTCAATAAACACTCTGCTGTTTATTTTTTTTTGAGTGTGTGTGAGACGGGGAATTCAAAGGATGATATTCAGCGCAGCTTAGTCTTAGTAAAATGCATACTCCAAGACCTGCACACATCGCCAAATGTTACAGTCCATTTCATGGGACCTGAATATATCACTTCTGTTGCTGTTTCTGTCGCAGGAAAAAAAATCTTGAATGCAGGGCAGTGTTTGATTTTGTAGCAAAGTAGATACTGGCAGTATATTGATTAACTAATTATCTCCGTTTACATAAGGAAAAGTTTGTTTTGATGTAGGATGAAAATGACTGGAAAACACAAGTCAGATATTTTGTCTTTTCTTTCCCATGTGCCAGGCACACATGCTAAGAGTATCCCCCAGCCATTCATCACACGTTCTGTTTTCTGTGGCTTAACCCCATGGAAGGAGGTCGCTCCTTGTGCCAAGCTGAGACTATGCATTATACAAATTTGTGCACAACATATTGTTGTGCTCCAGCATAGTGTTTTTTTCTTGAAGTTTGGAGACTGGAAAAAGTGGGCATCGTGTTCATGCCAGATTATTTTTGAAGGTAAACTACATACAATTGAAAGGGAATATCCAGCAGGAGATGCTGATGAAAAGCATTCAAGTGACAAAGAGCTGGTGGCATTTCTCAGCTATCTGATTACAGGAGAGTTTCTCCAGTCAGCACAACATCAGTGAATCAATAGCAATTCTGCCCTGCGAGACCACTTTGGGGAAAGCTGTGCACGCATGTCCAAAAACAGTGTTTGCACTTTAACATCTGCTCTGCTTTATCAGTGCATTTTACAGCCACTGCCATTAACTGAATTATATTGCTGCTGTGAGGTACCTCTGAACCCCAAGCCTGTTGCCCTGCACACAAAAAAAAGAAACAACCAGAGCCAGGCAGATGGAAGTGAGGGCATGGGGTGAGCATGACAGCCTGTGGCTGGGGTGAGGGCCACTGCCTCCAAAAGGGAGTCAGAAATTATTCTGCTTAGTCTGAAAAGCACCTAATGCAAAGCAACAACCTGCTCAGGAATGGAAGAAACAAACCCAAGTGAGAGCCTTAACTAGTCTACAGGGTTGTTCCCTCATTACCCAGGACTTTAAAGTCAAATGTAGGTGACACAGGGACCACTGGTGAGAGCATTTGGGGCACTTTTTTTCCCCATCAGCAGTGACAAATGACTCGGAAATCAGAGGCTGCTCTTGCCCAAGAAGACCTGTCTCCTGGCACTGTCCACAGGGCTCTCTCCTCATGTTCACTGTTGGTTTTCTGTGTCCCGGCCAGCAGTGGCCTGGGCCAGCCCCTGCTGATGGGAAGAGCACCAGCCAGGGACCCTCCCAGGACACAGCTGAAACAAGGCAACCCTGTTTTGCAAGGAAGAGAGTTAAGCTGTGCAAGCAGAAATCTTGCCCTTGGCACTGGAAAACAAGCACCCATCAATTTTTGTTTGCTTCTGTAGACGTGACCTCCAGCAGTACTGAGACAGCTCAAGTCTTGCTGTGGGTCTAGTCTATTCTGCCTATGCACCTCCCGGCAGTACTCATTTGGGTACCACCTTTAGGCATTATTAACATTTCTTCTTACGCTGCTGTGCCAAAACACCGGCACTCTCAACAGGAGAAGGAGCAGGAAGTTTGGGGGGTTTTTTCTTTCTCCTTTTATCTTCTAAAAGAGACTGGGAAGCATTTTGGCACACTTTAACATGAGAGATACTGTAAGTTCAAGAAACAAACAACATGTATTCATAAAGCTCCGATGACTGCAATGAAGACCCAAGATGTCCATGCCTGCCTGTGCTCCATCTCTATGGAGAGGACCCGTTGGCTTTTCTGGGAGCAGACAGGTCCCTGGCCAAGGGGGACTATGCAGCCAGCTGGCAGCCAAAAGGCATGTTTCAGCTGTGTGCTCGCACAGGTTCAGGGGAAAAGGTGTTTTCCAGTGCGGGCATCAGCCTGCCTGTGTGTCCTGGCGAGGCTGCTGCCCCGCAGCAAGCCATTTGGTCTCCCTGTGCTCCCTACAGCATCTCATCCTGGCTTCAGGTGAGGAGCTTGAGGGTCCCAGCTTTTGTCTCTCTGTCTGGGTTTTAAGATCTGGAGTAATGCAGGTTCTAAATAGGTTATGGGGGAGGAGCCAATCACTCGTACTACGGATCGCAGAGATTAAACAGCGACATCAGCCCAGAGAATGGCCATTTTGCCTCAAATGAGCCCAGTTCCTGCCAGAAGCCTTTGAGGAGTTCCCTGGTCACCACCCATGGCAGGGTCTGGGAAGATGCAGTGATTGCTCATACCACCAGATAGCCCATTGTCTGGGCAACATTTAAATAGCTGGAATGAATAATTGTTAAACTATGGTGAGCTGAACAAGGAAAACACCCACAGCGAGTAGCAAGAGCATTAAGTGTACCATCTAATGGTTCTGTGGGCGACCACAACTATTATTCCATCTTTTCTGGAAATAAACTGTCCAGCAAAGCCACACAGTTACAGACCGGTTTGTTCTGAGGGCAGCATCGACATGTAGAATCATAGAACGGTTTGGGTTGGAAGGGACCTTTAGAGATCATCTAGACCAACCCCCCCCTGCAGGGGACATCTTTAACAAGATTAAGTTGCTCAGAGCCCCATCCAACCTGACCTTGAGTGTTTCTAAGGATGAGGCCTCCACTACCTCTCTGGGCAACCCGTTCCAGTGTTTCATCACCCTCATTGTACAAAATTTCTTCCTTTTATGCAGTCTAAATCTACCCTCCTTTAGTTTAAAACCATTATTCCCTGTCCTGTCACAACAGGCCTTGCAAAAAGATAGTCCCCATCTTTCCTATAGGCCCCCTTTAAGTACTGAAAGGCTGCAATAAGGTCTCCCTGCAGCCTTCTCTTCTCCAGGCTGAACAACCCCAACTCTCTCAGCCTGTCCTCATAGGAAAGGTGCTCCAGCCCTCAGATCATTTTTGTGGCCTTCCCCTGGACCTGCTCCAACAGTTCCATGTCCTTCTTGTACTGATGACTCCAGAGCTGGACACAGTACTGCAGCTGGGGTCAGGGCAGCGTAGAGGGGCAGAATCACCTCCCTCGACCTGCTGGCCACGCTTCTTTTGATGCAGCCCAGGATATGGGCCTGGGCTGCAAGTGCACATTATTGGCTCATGTCCAGCTTTTCATCCACCAGTACACCCAAATCCTTCTCCACAAGACTATTCTCAATCCCTTCATCCCCCCATAAAAATATCACAAAATAATTCACCAAGGGTATTTCTTTACCTACTGTGAGTGCCTGGTGCAGCAGTGAGCTTCAGGGAGACTATGCCACCTTCATGACTTCAGCTGGTGCGAGTTAACCAGAGAAGGTCAGCTTACCCTCCCAGTGGGCGATGGGGCTCAGCATGGCAGCTGGCTCACCATGCCAGTGCTAACATTTACCTCCCAGCTTGCATATGGAAAAGCGCTCAGCATCAGCGCCCTTCTGGTCACTGGCACCGGACAGCTCTCAAATGCTGCATTGCTGCGTCCCAGTGGCACCAGTCCAACCACCTAATGTGGTTTCCTGCACGTGGCTTTCAGATCACAAAACATGGAAAAATTTAATCTCCAGTTGCAGAATTATATCGCTGTGAATAGCATATCCTTCCTAATTAATAACTGCGATATTGCCAAGAAAGTTATAGAACCTTGGGTCCCTCTAACTGTCTAGTCAGCCTGACATTTTCCCAAGTTTTCATAAGTCACATTTTAGCAACTAGCACTACTTCTCTTGCACTTCACAACACTTTCTGGAATAATTTAGGGTAAAGTTCTTTAACTTGTATTTCTAATTTCTTTATTCAATTTCCATTCTAGGTCTATCCAAACATAACCTGTCAATAAATTACAGAAGCATAATATTAAAATTCCAGTGAACCGAGTGACTATTGAAAAGGGAAAACCAGTTTACCAAAAAATGCCCAATTATTTGCTCAGATTAATGATTTAATGTAGCCCAAACCTATTTGAAAATAAGAGTTGTCAATCTGAAGAAGAAACACGAAGCTTAATGTTATATAACAGAGGTTCAGATGAGATTGCTTCATATTTAATAAACTATGTGAGCCTTGCCATTAATTTTTGGTATTTTGGCAATTTTCCTGTCCTGGAATTGGAAATTAGAATGTGTTGGTTTCTTTGGTTAGGTTAATTTTTTTTTTTTTTTTAACGCTTATAAGAAAGCAAATTGAAGTAAACTAACTAATTTGGCAAAAAAAAAATCAAAAATCAAAGAAACCTCTAACCATAAATGCATCACTATTAGAAACTGCTTCTCGGGCCAGCCACAGCTCGGCTCCCTGCCCTGCACTAGCAGCAGTTGCAGCACTCACGCAGGGCACAGGGGATCCTCACTGGAAATAGCTGACTCCCTGCCTGACGTCAGGAGCCGTGACCCAGGGCTTGCAGCACAGTTTTTTAGGGTTTTGTTTTCTGAAGGTAAGTCATATTTGTATTTTCACAAAAAGCAAATGGAAACAAGTATTAAACCCTCACAATTCTTCCCAAAATGCAAGTCTCGCTCCCTGCCAGCCTTATTGACAGAGCAGTAGGTTGCTCAACTGCGACAGGCATCGGCAGCCTCTCCTGCTGGTGAAGAAGGGGTTCAATATTTAAGTGACACCCCAAAGCAAGTAGGAGCACAGAAATTAGGACCCACATACACTAGGTTTGGGATTAATAGGGAAAAGTACTGAGTGATAGAACAGCCTTTTAAATTACCCTGTTTGGTACACAGTGTCTGCAGCACTCCAGTGTTGCTGTCAAAGCCCTGCAGATCCGCAGTTCGTGTAAATCGGTGAAACTCTAGTGCTGCTGGTGGAGCCACGCTGGTTTACACCAGCTGAGGACCCAGTTTGAGGCACACGAAATCATTGGGAAAAAATGCAGAGGTGGGGGGGGTTGGGGGTTGGGG
>VZTL01048336.1:51550-70839 GCA_013400535.1 Scopus umbretta
GTGGGGGGTGGAGGGGGGAGGGTGGCGGCTGAAGCAGTTCACAAGTTAGGTTTTGTTTTTAAAGGACACACGCAGCTGGTCAAGATGCACTAAATTGTAGGCTAGCTGCCTTCCCAAGCCTTGCCGTCATCATCTCAGCTGTGGAAAACAGCTACAAACAAACCTCACGAAATGAGAAGGTAGGTGAATGCTGGCGAGATGGAAGTAGTGTTATGGAAATAGCTCAGTTGTCTGTAGCTTCTCTTATGGGAAAGCCAAATAAGCATGCTGGCCCCAAAAGAGATCGTCTGACCATCTCTGTTTTCTGAACAGTGTTTCCATACTAACAGCTTGGAGACTGCTTTGGGATATGGCACAACATACGCTGCCTATGGGCTTGATATCAGAGGTGAATATCCTATGATAGCTAACTGCTTGACTACTAATTGACAGGAGATGTGCTCCAAAAAGACAATGAAGGTCCTTAAGCTCCCTCTGATTCCTCAGCCTCCTGCTCTCTTCTCAAACTTCAGCAGTGAGTAACGTTACCCACCTTCAAAAACATCTCCCACTTCCTCCCTCAGCTAGAACTGAGCACCATGTTCACAGTTATCTTGAGGGATCATGGAGAAGGTAATTTAAGAGAAAACACTGTGACAAAAAGTGAAACTAGCATTCTGAACTAAGAAGTTGCTCTTTCTCTCGGGACAGGCTGAAGTTTCACCAGGCATACTGTATGAAAACATGGCAAGGAGACAACCTTCAGTTTCACCTTTTGTAAATCTCTATTTGTACCTTGTTGGCAACAGAACATCTCCTAAGGCTTGGCATATGGTATCATCTGAAGCACAAAATAAAAATATTGCACCCATCTGTACTCCTACATGTTTTTGCTAGCCAATTTCTACACTCATGAAAGCAGATTATTTTAATATTACCTTTTAAAAAAAAATCCTTAAAGCAACGTCGCAGAAGTGTTTTCAGTTTTGTGTATCTAAAGTACTTCATTAGAAGAAACACTTCCAGACAGAATCACATTTATGCTTGGGCTGTTATCCAAGATGTTGGTAGGATGAATGGGCCCTAACATGGAATTAAACGCAATTAATGCCTATGGCAAGGTTCCTTTACATTCCTGTGAAATAAAGGAGAATTCATCTCTCAAGTAATAAGCCTATTCACGATCATTAACCGCATTAGTTACTAATACTCTTAGTCCTGCAGCATCTGTCAGCTCTTTTAATGGTCCAGAGTCTGGGCCAATTAGAGAATAAGACTGGAACAACTAGAGATAAACTTTCTTTGAAAGTCCCAGTTTCTCTCTGCTGTCGCCTTACCGTCAGAAAGTACTTAACTGGAGCAGGCATGCAGCCAAATCCTATCTGGGGAAATTCCCCACCTCACAAGTTATCTATTTAATTCCAATGGCACTATGTTATAATGGCCCTTCCTGTTTCTTTCTCTTCACCTCTCAATCTAGCTGTGCTGAAAAAGCGCCAGCTTTTCTTATTCGGATGTAACGTCCTAGCATTTTTTTTTCCCTAAGTCACTGGACAGCCCCCTAGCCTTTGAAAACTCTGGGTTATTTCTAGATGCGTAAGTCAACAACAGCTTCTGGGGAAGGCTTATCTCGCCAGCTATAAACTCTTTTCCTACCTGACTCTCTTGAGAACAAGACATATTGGCTGCTCGTAATTCACATAAATGTTCAATGTTTCATGACAAAAAGAAACATGCCAAATTATTTTTATCTCCTCTCCCGGAATAAATCCCTGCACAGTTCATTTCCAGGCATCCATCACTTCACACCAGAGGCAGGGCTTTGGTAACAAAGGGAGATCTAAGCAGAGGGGCCTCCGGAGCACTAACCTGCTCCGAGTGGGACAGAAGCAAAGCAGGACTGCATTCCGCCTCCAGAAGTCAAATCTTGCCATGGTACCTTTAAAGCGAAAATTTACCAACACATGCTCGCACCGTTTGCTTAATTAAAAAGGGCCATAAGCAACGTTGTTCTCTGCACTGGAACGGATCTGCCCGGAAGCGTTGAATACCAAGGACAGAGAGGAAACACAGCGCACATTGGGGAGAGCTATGGGAATAATTTGAAGCGATTATTTAAAATGCAATAATTTTTGCCTCTATCTGCTCAAGACTGGCCACAAACTGAATTGTGATTTTGCTTCGGCTTGTCTAATTTTAGTCATTTATCATTGCATCAAATCATTCTTGGTCTGTAAATACATAAATTCCTGTAAATAATTGAAACCCAGGCTGAGTTGACCAGCCCTTAGCAGGAAGTGATATATTGTTGTTGTAGCCCTCTGAAATGAAAGCTTAATCTCTTAAATGCTTTAAGAAAGTGTCTGTATAAAACCAAAAAGTTTTTTCATTGCTGCAGAACCAGTTTTCAATATTTGGCATCATTGTAGGCAATGCTTCTGTTTATCTGGCTCACCTTTGCAGGGGCCATTAGCATGAGTCAGGGACACACAGTTAGAAATGAGCATGCATGAGGTCTAAGAGACCAGAGCAAGGAAGAAGACTTGAAGCAGGTTGGTCTTACCTTTCCTAAACCTTGAACTGTCAGACAGGGGAAAAGGAGCCATAAAGAAATATTATTCAAACCGCAACTTTCCACAGAAAAGACCATGTCAAGGGTGTGCTTTTTGGCTATCAGCCTTCTTATTAATGTCTCTCAAAGATTCAGAGGCAAACATAACATAAAAAAACATAACATGACATGATAACATAAAAATACACAAGATAGCCTGTTAAGATGTTAATAAGCCAATGAAAAGGGAAAAGTATCTTCAGCTAGAGTTGAAGTTGGGTGGGTAAAAGCTTGCAATAGTGTTAGATTATGATTCCGCCAAAGTGCCATGAAATTTTAGCTTGGGGTTTTTATAAAAAGGCATCTGCTCTTGATTGTTCCAAGTCCCCACGGAGAGAGACCAATTGACACAACCAGTTAGGATGTCAAAATGCTTTTTCAAAGCTGAAATGCACTAATCAGTAGGAAACATCTCCTCCCCTCTCAAAATGTTATAATTAAAATAAAAACAAGGAAAGAGACAAAAATGAGATTGAAATTTGCCATAGGCTTTGCTGAGCTGTATTTGTACAACATTGTGAGCTGAACTATGCTGCTTTTGATAAAAGACTATTCCTAAAACCTGCCATGTGATTAAAAACAGGGCTGCCTTGGGTACAACAGGCAACAAACAAAAAATCAAGGACTTTAGGACCCAAAGAGGTTCACTGGGTGTAGCTCAGATTTGAGACACTCAGTGCTGAGTCCCAGCAGGACCCTTCCCCTTGCAGAAGTGCAACCCTGGGAGCCTGGGGTGGCCAGTGCTGGAGATGGTGAACCCACAGCCAGACGTGTGACTTGTCCAGCTTCCTTAAACCTGCAGGGGCCAGGACCCTGGCTTCCACACGCAGAAGCAATCAGAGACACCAGTATCCCCACACTTTCTGCCATCACACCCCAAACTCCCAACCCTAGCAAGATCTAGATCTACTTAAGGCTTGATTTTTTCTCCTACAGAACCTGGAAATCCTGACTTTCAAGGCAAAGCCAGGATATCAAGAGTTCCCAGGCTCCCTGCTGCAGCACACTGAGCTGGAGCCAGTGTCTGCTCCGACAGCCCATTGTCCCATGAGTACTGGCGGCAGGCTTGCTCCGGAGCCACAGCTCCCCATCATCCTGGCAGCTACTTGTGAAATTGGCACTGTCCTTGGCTTCCCAGCTGCTATGATTTATTTCATTAGTAAGCAACGTGTTTCAGTACTTTTAAAAAGTAAATTTTCAGTTTCTGGGAAATAGGAATAAAATTAAATTAAATCAAAACTTTCACAAGATTTCCCATGAACCAGAAATCCTGTTTGCTTGCCATTTTTCATCAGCAGTTCAGAAAAAAAAACAGGTCTTCTGTGTTGAGCTAGGACAAATTTGTAAAGTCAGTGGCTACACTTGAAAATTTAGATATAGGTTTGAGTTTCACACTGAATTACTTAATCTTCTTAAATATCTTAGATGACTTTTATAAAAATGAAAAGTCAAGCTTCACAGGCTTTTTAGACATTTAGTGCATATTTTTAAGCAGCATATATATATATATATATATATATATTGAACTTGTGTGAATTCATCCGACCATCTGTCAGAAGTATCATATCAAGTGTCTGCAAGGGACTTTGGAGTCTCAGCATGAAAGAAGTATGAAGTATATTCTCTGAGGATATTCCCTGCTCCTCAAATACAGAATTTGTAAAACCTATGGAAATTCAAAAGAAAGGAAGAGGGGGGGGAAATATGAAATTAGCATTTAATTGGGTTTTAAAAACAAATGGAAGTTGTCTAGGGTACCAGAACCATGAGGATCCAGCCCTGCAAGGATGGGTGACCCTGGTGGGTGCCAGGCAATGAGAGCAGAAAGAAAACAGGGACAAGGCTGCCGAGTGATAAGGGGCTTTTAGCCAGCTGGTTGTCTTGCTTTCAGTGGTCATATCTGAAAACTGAGATTGAAAAGCACACTCAGTGTAGAAACAAAGTGCATGCCAGAAAGAAAGGGATGGGCTGATGAAATTTACAGGGTGGGCAAGCTCATCCTTGTGCTCAGCATCCCCACTCAGAGGGCAGTCAGGGTCTTCCAGTCAGCCTTGTAATCAGGAAAATCAGCTGGACTGCTCTTTCACTCACAAACAGATTTACACAGCCTTTGGCACAGGTGTCCCCATGTTCATAGAGACAGAGAAAGAGTGAAGACAGTCAAAGAAAATATAGTTCCCACACCACAAATACCTGTCAGAACAAACCCAAATCAGCTGTGCCCCTGGCATACAGCAACACCATGGCTGGGATGGCATGTGCACAAACAGCAGTATAAACACATGGCAGACGCTCTCACGTACCAGGTCAGCTGGCTTCAAGCTGCATTGCTTTTGCTTTGTTCTGCAGGAGTGGCACCAGTCAGCATGCCCCGAGGTTGTCGCACAACCCGGCTGAGCTGACAGCTGTTTTGCAGCTGGAATCACACTTTAAAACTGCACCGGCCCCTCTGCTGGTTGCATTCATCCTCTACCCAACCTTCCCCAGGAATGGAGAGGGACCCAGACCTCAGTGAACTGAAATCTGTGGATGAGCTCCCCTACTTACCCACCTCTGTGCATCCATGCACATTTTGATAAAGGTATCACAGTTTATACCCCTCTGTCTCATGCAGCCAAGTTCAGACCTAATTTAAGCTCTGACAACTTGCAACTCTGTAGTGTGATGACATCAGCTTTGGCCCTGTATCTTGCATATGAGAAAGTCATATGGAGTCTCTAGTATCACCAGTTTAAAATACTATTCTGTGATCACTGTCTTTTTTTTTTTTTTTTTTAAGAGGGGTGAGTGGTCATATATATATTCCATCTCAAGCAAGCAGTTGAAGCCTAGTTTCTAAAATGTTCTTCTTCTGAGAAGGGCACTGAACACTTTCACTGTATGCTGATCAGCTGGTGAGACTATGCTTGTTAATTTTTCCTTCCACATTCCATAGTCTTTGGACATTCAGCAGTACCTAGCCTGTTATATGTGCAGCTGCATTCATACCAGATGACCCATCAAGAGAAGAAATGCAAGTCCCTAACCCAAGCCCAACATATTAACTTCATTCATATCCCATTTTCCCTTTTTTGTTATTCAACTCATAGAGTCAAAAAGTCATGACCACTGGCAGAAAAAACATGTGCGAGAAAAATGATAGCACGGCATTTTGACTCTTTCCAATAGCTGAGAATGCATTTTCAGAAGCACAAAAAGAGAGAAGGAAAATCAAATAAGAAACCAAACAACCGGAGAGCTAGAAGTGCAGGAAGCAAGATGAGGAAGGGAACAGCAGCATCAGCGTGTAAGGGCAAGTGAAGCCAAGCAAGCCTTATCCAAAGCCATAGAGGAGCAACTCCCTGGCCAGTGGCAAGCCCAGAGGCAAGAATCCCAAGGAAAGAAAAGGAGGGAAGAGCAAACATTCCCCAGCACAGGGAGTACTGGTGGGTGGAGATCCAACAAGAGATTTTTAAATGCCAATTGTATTTCATACTGAAGTGTAAAAGAACAGTGAGTTAATGAGAAGGGCTGGCTGAGGCCTCTCCCATAAATCAATTGTCTCTGGGGGACTGTCTCAGGATGGGGGAAGGGGGGAGGAGAAAAAGACACCCCTCCACAAAGAAATACAACAACAACAAGAGATCAAGATTTTTCCCACACTTAATAATGTTTTACACAATTACAATAAAAGATCTCCAGGGAGTGTGGTTGCTTTGTAACGCCAAGACATGTACTTGAAAAGAGAAGCTAGATGAAATCGTAATAGAGTTCTAGCTTTTGTACTCTGGAAAAAAACACAAATATATGTATAGAAGAAGCTTTTAAAGAAACAATCCTTTAAAGAAAAACAAACAAAAGGGAAATGCATTTTCAAGCATCAGTGCTAACTTGCTGAGAAGGCTACTACAGAATTAACTTAGTTACTTACATTATTATTGGGTTTAAATAACCTGTAGGTCTGAAGTGTGATTATGCATGTAAATATTATTTGGTGAAATAAATGAAATTTTAATTAAAAAAGAAAAAAAGAAAAAAACTTAAATGACTCGACATCCACACCCAGCCTCCTTGGGTAGACACACAGTAAAAAAATACCTGCCTGCAGTGGATGGAGTTGAGAAGAAACTGTGACAACGAGGGGCAGCTCCAGACTTCAGAACTTTGTAGTAGTCCAAGCAAAGATTTAAATTTAGGACCGAAATGTTAATCACAGCTCTGAGAAGCAACTGACTGCCTTTTTGAGTAAATCAGATTTTAGTTTTATAGGTGTTTAAGACATGATTGTGATTAATATAATGGCCTGAATGTCACTAAAACTGGAGAGGGGTTCTTTCTTTCGGTTCCTGGCTCTGGCAGACTTTTTGTCCTGGTTTCAGCTTNAATATCTGAGAAACTTGCTTTGCTTTGCTAGAATGGTGATAATAATGTTTCTTTTGTCTGTTTAGCTCTTAACCTTTTTGCAAGGCCTTTCTCCATGTGACCTCCTTGTGACACTAGGTACTGTATATACACAGACTTACTAATAATATGGAATCCCTATGATTAATGACAACTCAATAAACGCACTCAATATGAGTTTGGCATTGTTATTTAGACATTAAACCAATAACATAAACCAAAACACATTATGAGGCAACATTGCTTTTTGTTAAAATAAGCTATTTGTAATTTGCATTGAAAACACACAAGCCCAAACAGCAGCACATCCCACCCTCACAGGCCAGTGCAAAAACAAATGTGTGACCCTTCCTCTTCTGAAAAGCCACATTTCCATCCCAGTCCCACATCTCCCCATGCCCCAGAGTGGAGCAGACCCAGGGGAAAATGCTTTGAAGAGGGTGAGGGAGGGGGCCCTCAGAGCTGGCCTCAAGCAGCTCCCGTGTCTGTGGAGGAAGAAGCCAAAGCCTAGGCAAGTTGCCCCACCACTCCTCCACGCAAAGACACAAGGCATGGGGAGGAACCTGTCTTCAGCATAGCCGAGAAGCAAACAGACAACTGTGGCTGATCTTTGAGCTCCCATGTCCTGTTTTGTAAAGCATGGCATCTTGATGGGAGTGTAAGCTGCTGGGTTTGAGCTCCACTCTGTAATTGAATTTAATGGCAGAGCATCCTGCAGACACTCCAGAAGAAGGGAATTGCATCTTATTTGCATTTGTTTCTCTCCTGTAAAAGGGATTAAGGGTGACTAGTTCAGAGGAATCCTGCCTGATAAGTCTCCCGGTGCTGCTCGATGGAAAGACAGAGCACTCCTGTTCTGCATAAGAATTAGCAGGTTGTTGGCCCTGTGGGAGAAAATAATTTAAAAAAAGAAAAACAAACCACAACACCCTGACTGACTTTGTGCTAGGATTTCATGCCTTGCTCTCTTATTTCTAAGATACCAGTAACGCACTGAGTCACAACAGGCATGGGAAACTTTGCTCTTGGTTGCGCAATGTCACTGTTCTCCGGCATCGTGATCTTACGAAATTCAGAAGTATCTTTAAACTGAACCAACATTGTATTTCTGAAAGACCATCTTATATTATGTAAACAAACAGCTTTTAGTTGCAGAACAAGAGATCATTGTGTAAGATTATGCATCATCATTGCACAGTTCAGACACCACCAATCTGATGTGATAGAATTCCTGAGCAAGAAGAAAGCCCTAATAATAGTTTTGTTTTTTTTAAAAAAAAGAGGAAATTAGCCTGATTTTTACAAAGAGCTCCACTGCTTGTGAATTCTGGGATCCTACAGTCTTTCTCAGAAGTGGGCCATGGGAAAGGGATTCAGGCTTGCATTACTTCCCATTCTTTCAAACGCATCTGTGGCAAGCGTACCCTGGCAATGTCTGCTGGACATGAATCCCTTGGCCCTTACACTTTGGTGCTTTCGAGTGCTGTGAACTTTGGTCAGATTCATCCCTAGACAACCCCTTTTTCAAGGGATGTCTTGGTTTATCCCTTAGACAGGGCACTTCTTTTTGTTTGAGTGAGCTTTCTCTCTCCAGAGTAAGCTGGGGGAAAGGACAGAGGCGATGGCATCGATGTTCACCCCTGGCAGTGAGGTGGCACTGCTTTCCTGGAGGCAGGTTGTTAGTGCAGCTGGAGGAGAAGAGCTGCAGCTTCCTCAAGCTTCCCACAGCCCTGTTGGCACAGGCTGTGCAGAAGACTTGCCAAGGAAGTGTCACCCTCCGGGCGTCCCAGTCAGCTCTCTCCACCTCGGGGGCTGGAGCTCAGCTCTTGGGTACAGCCAAATAAAGGTTGCTCCAGGTGCCAGCAGATTCCAGGCAAAGAACCCGGTATGTACAGAGGGCTGCGTTCACCTACCAGCTGGAGAGGAACACAGCAGCCATTGAAATTTATTATAAAATATGTAGTATTTACCCAGAAAGGCTTTATGGCCTTTTGCTCAAACATATGCACTATCTGGACTCACATTAATACACAGTGAAATACAGGTCTCTTGAGGCATGCGCATAATTTAAATAGCTAGCTCAAATTTTTCTTTCTAAAATACAGAAGTCCCCTGATCCATCCTGGGGACAAGTATCTGTAGTTTCAATTGAAAAGGCAAAGTGTCTTTTAGTCTCCAGGAGCAGCATCTAGCATTGCTGCCAGGTGGGGAGAGGGCAGGCTGCTGCTACTCAGTATGCTTCCAGTCTGGACTTCAGAGGCTGATTAGCAACTGGGGAGGAAGATAAAGGAGCTGGAAGGGATATTCATTGGGAAGAGTGATTGCAGAGTTACAGGGCTCTACCAGGCATACTTCTGATGAGAGCCCATTCGTTCGCAGGCCCCTCTTGGTTACCTTAATCTCTCTGCAGGTATGCAGCTCTGCACACTGGCCCTCCCTTTCTCACTTGCTTTAACCCTCATTCCACAGGCTATATCCCCGCTTCTTCATCCCTCACCCTTGCTCCATTCCTGGCCCTCTGTCTACATCCTGTCCTCCGTCTCCTCCATCTCTCATCACCACCACACCCTACCCCTGGTTCCACTAACCCATTTGCCGAAAGGCTGGCCACTTCACTTTGCCCTTTCCCATCTCTTTCCCCAGATCAGAAGCTTTCCATCTGTTTCCCAGTTTCTTTATGTATCATCTTTCAATCCTTGTCTTCACACCCAGTCACTGTACATATGTGTTTTTACAGCTTCCAACCTGTCATCACTGACTACTTTTATTTTGTTAGGACCCACTCTGAGCTCCTTCCTCCCTTTAATTCAATAGCATGGCTATGATTCTTTCACACGTGCCTCCAAACCATACTCTTCCTGGCTTCTCCTTCCCGACATGAGGTATATCCTGCCCACTATCAGCCCTTGCTCACATCTGACATGTCTTTTCTCTGTTCTCTTTCTCATACTGCTGATGCCTTTGGTAGGTCCCATGACTCCACTGACTTCCCTCCACTATTAGCCTGTCCTACCCTCCAGCTGTCCTGACAGCTTCCTACCTAGGAGAACACAGCATCTCTAATCCCAGATCCCACACCAGAAAGCCCAGATTTCTTCTCATCACCTCTGACTCATCCCTACACTCTTCCGTCTGTCTCCACTTCTCTCCCTCTCTACAGAGAAGTGCACCAGTTTCCCATGACAGAAGATGAACAAGAAGCCCACACACCCTTCTGCCACTCTTGGTTCCACTTCTTCTGTGACTGCACCATGAGACAGAGTACAGAGGAGATGAGTTTTGTTGGTGGTTTATCTGCATGTGAACTCTCCCTTGAATTATCTGCTAATTTCCTTTGAAAACAGTCATGCCTTTTCTAAGATTTTTCTTTTCACATATAAATGCACTTTGGTCTTTCCACTACTACTATTTTATTTTTTTTTAACCTAGCTCCCTCTCCAACTGTTGACTGGTCTCTCTTCTTTCTTCCATCTTCAAGTCCATTGAATTCACAATTTTCAGTGGTTCCTTTCTTCCAATCTTATTCTAGATCCTCTTCTAACAATTTCCTGCCATGGTAACTCATTGGATATGCTTCTCAGTCTCATTAATTTAGCTCATTATATGAGCTCTCCCATGTCTTAATCCAGCCAATGTTTTTTTCTTATACTGCCCCTTTACCCTGACTGTAGTCCTCTGTTGGTTCTCTCCCTAGATTTTAAATTTCTTTTAGCAAATGAAAGAGTACCCACCCTATACATAGTCTTGTGTTTAATCCTTTTTCCTCTTAATTCCTGTGGGCAACCTCATCTTCAGGAAGCAGAACCTCAAGGGCCGGAAGAGACGTCAGGCAGATGTCTGGCCCATCCCTGGGAACAGGGCAGGCTCAGCTATCATTTATGAAAGGTTTTTGACTACCTAGGTCTAAACAACTTCCAATGACAGACACTGCAGAGGTTCTCCATCCAATTCATGCCTGATTTTGCTATTCAGAGTAGTAGAAAGTTTTTTCCTGATATCTGACTTGAGTTATTCTTGCTACAATTTTAGCCTGGGACTTCTTGCCCTAACAACCACAGACAAGAAGAATGGATTATTCTCTTCATCTTTGCAGCATCCTTTTATGTTACAATATTGTCTCTCATCCTTCTCTTCTCTAGACTAAGCAATCACAGTTCATACATGACCATGTTTGTCTAATCTCCATTCACCCATGTTGCTCTCCTCTGGTCTCCATTCAAGCAGCACATCTTTCTCAAATTACAATTCAGACACAGCTTTACTAGTGCTCACTAGAGCAAATGGATTAGTTCAAATATCCTGCAGGCTATCTTTTGATCCACATAGCCCAGTATGATGCTTGCCTTTTCCAGAATAGCATGATATTACCTCACTTTCTTCCACTTTAACTTCCAGAGCCATTTTCTGAAGAAATGCCAGAAAGCAGCAACAGCTACATGGCTGCTTTATTCTCAGCTAAGTCCAGTACTTTACATTAGACCTTGTTGAATAGCAACCCATTTTTCACCTGGTTTCTCTGACACCCTTGTATCATTTGGGATTTAACCAGTACGATCACAGGCCCCTGTAGCTCACTGAGACCTCTTGCTATGTCCAGCTTATACAAACTCTCTATCATCTCTCTAAATTATGTGGTCTCCCACCCATCCAGGCAGCTAAATATCTCCTCTGTGGGCTTTCAGTACCTGACATCTGTGTTCAGACAGAATCTTTTCCTTTAGCCTTAATAAATAAAACTTCTTCTACTTTCACATATCCCAAATATTGCCAGAAAGATGGTTTTCCTCACCAGTGCTCTCACCTTGGCACACCCCGTCCCTGGTGAGTTCTCCCCACCTTCTCTGCCATATCAGACCATCAGCAGCTTGTCCCCACTTCATATATCATCCCTCATTTGTTGCTGAGCTTCCAGCCTACACTGTGTTTGGCCAGCAATGTCCCTTCCATCTTCTGCTTGCCACATTACAAACAAGCACTTCTGGATTTTCTCCTAAGTTCCCCTTATTCCTCAGGGCAGACTTCCAGAATCATAGAATCATACAATCATAGGATCATAAAGGTTGTAAAAGACCTCTGAGATCATCTACTCCAATCATCAACCCAACAACACCATGACTACTAAGCCATGTCTCAAAGTGCCACATCTACACATTTTTTGAATCCCTCCAGGGATGGTGACTCCACCACCTCCCTGGCCAGCCTCTTCCAATGCCTCACCACTTTTTCAGTAAAGAAATGTTTCCTAATATTCAATCTAAACCTCCCCTGGTGCAACTTGAGGCTATTACCTCTCATCTTAAACAACAAAGAAACTCCCAGGAACTTAATTACCCTCTTCAAACTCTTCTTAAAAACTTCTTCTTTGTCAGGAAGGCTACAATAAATAAATGCAGAAATTAATACAATAATAAATGCTTGGTGTAAGAACACCAAATACTTTCCCGAATGGCAGTGTCCTCTTGCTTCCTTATTGCCCCCTCATTTCTCTCTCCTTCACCCACTAGCTGCTGTCCTGCACTTCTATCACACATTTTTTGGGAAGGAGCCTCTCTTTCCAAAATGTAATTGTACAAAACCTAGTCCAATGGTGTCTCAGTTTCTGACTGGTGTCCTAGAGACAAACAACATATACTCCTAAGTTGTGGTAGACCGTACTGGAAAGTTAGCCTTGATAGCAAGTGGCTTCAAGTTGTTTGCATTTGGCTGCAACTTGTCATTCCCTAGGGTAGCATGGTGAGGATAACGGTTCATTTCCCAGTGAACAAATCTGTTAAAAAGACACCAAAAGTAGCTCTCAAAGCAAGTTTCATGGCATTTGCTGCATCACCCTGAAGTGAAAGGAAAGCCCCTTTGGTTTAGAAGTAAAATACCTGTGGAGGGGAGTGGAAGGGAAGGGGCACTCTTGTCCATTTCAAAAGCCATCGCACATGGTACTGTCAAGTAGAAGGCACATGAGGAAATATAGCAGTATATCATATATAACCCTTTTCTGGTTTCAGCTTGAAACAGTCTGCACTGGTTAGTAACTTAAAAACTTCAGAAAGTGAGAATACCTCCCCTCCTCTTGTAGGAGTTGTACTAGCCCTGCACACCTATACCTCTAAATAAATAACAAAAAGCAAACATGTTTTGAAGAAGGACATAGTTAATAAGAAAAAGCCCTCTGTATCTAGCAGACAGCTCATAGCAGTAGCAGCACTGATGATGCTCAGAAGGGAGTGCTCTGTATTCCTGTTTACATATTGATTGTTTTGAAGCCTCTTTCAGTTCCAGGAATGGTAGACTATAAAAAATGATATATATTTGTGGTTTGGCACCTAAAGAGAGCTTTAACTCATGCATCATTGCTGGTTGCCAACATCTGCAAATTATTACATGTTGGTTTTGTTTTGGGGTTTTTTTAAGCCTCAAACTGCAAAACTAACGTCACTTGCTGGTTGCACCTACTGCCGAGTAAGAGGGTGGAATTTTGGTATGGGAGTTTTGCCAATGCAGGTCATCAAGTTTACTATTAAACATGATTTTATGATAATACTTCTCTTTGGTGCTGTGCTATAGAGTAAATTCTAGCTAAAAAAAGTCTCAGAAAGAAATTTCAGTTTCTTTTCAAAACTGACTATTGAATAAAGAACATTGAGATTTATTTTTAAAACAATCTTCCACTGAAAATGTACCAGTACCATGCTATAATGACACTTGGCTTTGTCAAAGAAGGAAAATAATCTGCGCAGATGATTTTGGAACCATATGTGTGAGCAGTGGGGAACAGTCTGTCAAAGTGTAGAGTCCTCATTCTTGCTGAAATACTTGGCAATGATGTGTACATAGAAAATCCAATGCCAGAAGAGCTTACCACATGCTTACACAAGCCCAGCAGATCTCATGACTGACACACAGCAGCACAGATGTGTATACAAGGAACCATCCTTAACCAACATCTGTCTCAAAGACAAGTGAGAAACAAACCACCATCCTGAACAATTAAGCCACAGCTGCCAGGCAGCAGCCAATACTTGCTCAAAATTCATCACGTGGCATCAGGTCATCGGGGGCAAACACCATCAACTTCAGCAGCTGTAGGACACATTTTTTTTCTCCTTTATAAGGGAAAAGAGGTAGGCAAACAGAAATGTCATGGCACTAACTTTTCCGCCCTTCATGCCTGTCTAATTTCAAGACCACAACAGCAAAGCCCACCACTGCACGTGTGCTTCATGGAAAAACGGTACCTCATGAGCCTCAGTGTTTCTTTGCAGAGAGAATAGGCATATTCATAACATAGATGGATAGCCAGAATTTATTTGGATTGGAGTAGAAAGGAAGATGAAAAAACACTGGTTAATAAACTCAAGTTCAAGCCTTTTGTCTTAAACTGTCAAATTTCAGGCTACTTTGTCTTCAATGCCATTTTAGTTTTACTTCAAATTGAATCTGTCTGCAGCATAGGTATAATGTTAGACTGGCATGCCCATGTGGAAAAGCACTGTCATATTATAAATTCATGCCCTGGTTGATTTTGTAACTGCCTTCCAGTACAAATTAAGCCTAAACCATCAACAGGTCCACAGCAATGAAGGTTATTGTTGCAGTACCGCCTGCAGGCAACATGCCTATGGGAAACACCCAAGCCACAACAAAAGGTCCACAAAAAAAATCAGAAATGCAAGCTTGAAAAATCCATGCTTTGTAAGCCACAGTGAAATAGTTGAATCTGCTGTGGGTGAAGACAGATCTGCCAGAAACAAATATGCCTGCATGGCCATGACCTAGCCAGCAGAAGCCATAAAAGGTCTAAACATCAAGATGCAGGTCTCTTCTTCAGGAATACCAATTAATTAAACCTAGACTAGGACAGTGGAACAGTGGTCCTCACCACACTTACTCTGCAATTGACAGTTTGTCCATCTAGTTTCAGCATGGATTTCTCTTTCTCTCTCACACGCAAAATGAATTACAGGTCAGCATGAACACTGTCAGGTGCCTTCAAATCTCCCCATTTCTGAATGCTCTTTTTTAATGTTAACACATGATTTCGCATAATAAGCTAAGCTACTTTTCCCAGGTCCTGATGAAGATGAGGCTTTTTTCTCAGTCCACCAGTTACTGTGTATATGGCCGTCTTTGGTGCACAGGGCTCTGACTGGCACTCACGGGTCTCCACCACCTGCCCCAGGTTAGCACCCCTGTAACAGAGCTGGCAGAGGCAAACACATGCTGCTTCTCAGCTGCCACAGGTCAAAGTCCAGCTTATTATTTAATACATAAGCTTGAATGGATGGGTCATAAGCCCAGGTGCTTTTCTGCTACGGGAATAGTAACTTTTGGTGAAGCAGCAAACAATTTCTCAGACTACTGCAACTACACTGAATGGAGCCATTCATGTTTTAAGCATACCAGTAAGGAAATGGACACTCACACTGAAACCCTGTGTGAGATAGACCAAGGGCACAGTGTAACCCAAAAACGTCTTCCTCTCTTCAAAGAGAAGGGAGAAGAAAAGATTTCAGACCTGTTCATGCACCTTCCTGCTCTCACATGCATATATTTCTCAATGCAGTTGCTCATCTTTTTCAGCCTTGGGTTGCCCTTCCCTTCTTTATCTGCAATCTCAGCTTTAAAAGCCACAGAAACTTTTTCCCTCTTAAAATTCCCTATCGTTTAAAATCTCCCTCCCACACATGGTCTCTAAACAGATGGTAAAATAAGTTTGTATGAGGCTGTATACAGTAAAATTACCTGTTTGTTGCACAGCCAAAGCCTACCAGAGGATCCCCATGAAAAAATCACTTGTAAGCTGAAACACAGTGCCATGGTCCAGCCTGTGTTTGCATGGCGGGAGGGCTAGCCGATGTCTTGGCCACGCTCCCTTGCATAGCACTGGGACTTGGGGTGAGTGCATGTGGTGATGGGTGACAACCCCAACCAAAGGGGAACAGGGTGGGCAATGGGAGGACCCCTGCGTGGCCATGGTGTGGGAAAAGGGTGTCATGCCTGCTCTGGGCATGGTGCTGCACCCCACAACAGCGAGATGGGGCCTGGAAAAAACCTGTCTCTGCCCCCTCTCTCGTCTGCTCTGCTCAGGGGCTGCTGCCTCTGTCTTTCAGGCAGGGATGGGGGGAAGGTGTCTTTGGGCAGCCTTTGTAAAGCCCAGCTGGGACAGCCAAGGAGAGCTGGGAAATCTTGATTTCCTTGCTGAGACAACCTGGAGCTGGAATAGGACACTCCCAAGGACAGAGAAACCAAAAAGAAGCAAATGAAGAGTCAAGCAAAACCAAACATGAACAAAAATAGTCCTAAGCACATCTGATACGCTGTAAATCCCATTCTACCGTGAGGCGTGGGGATTTTGCAAGTCTGTGAAGAACTTTCCCCAGCAGATCTGGAGGCCAGGCTTGCTCACATGGTGTCCATCAAGAGGAAACCCCTTAAAAACTGGGTCAGTGAGGTTCGAGCCTGGAGCCCAGCCAGAAGGAAGGAGCCCAAAAGCATGTCACCAAGCTTTGCAGTGTGCAGGCAGCCACTGACCTGGGTCACGCAGCAGCACCCACGTGGTGACCTGACTCCCTGACACCTAACCAAGGGCCAAGCTGTAATTTAGACGAAGCTAGTGATTTTCTATCAGCTCCAGCAAGCTGAAGGTGTTGAACCCATGAGCTCACATGGCTTAGTGTCATCTAACTAAGCTGACAGCACCAAATCAATGAATTCATGGTGCCTTGTGTTTCAGCTATGGCAAACAAAGCTGAGGAAGTAGCACAGCAGCACTGTCCTTTGTGGGGGGATGAGGTCATGGCAGAGGTCCTGAGCATGGCCAGACTTCAAGAGGAGCACACGTAGGCAGCTGAAGAAGCATTCCTGTCTTCCGCTTCTATTGGTTGCAGAGAAGAAAGTGCCTTTCCCTCAAAGAGCACCTGCAAGCAGGGTTTTGCTCCCTACCATCTCACTGCAGCGATGGTTACATTTTGGAACATGATGCACTAGGATCAAGGCAGATATGAAGTCACAGGGAAGACTGAGCTGCTGAAATACAGCAAAGGAGATGGAGCAGGTGAATGTAACAAGAGGAGAACTAGCAGATGGGCAGAAAATAGGCTAGATGATCCTGAATGGGAAGAAACCAGTGAATTTAGATCCCTTCCTCTGCTTCCTGGCCAACACACATATTTCTGGGATCAGGTAGGATAATCCTGCTCCTGGGTCCGTTTCTCCCAGATATGCCTGTTCACATTCTCAAGTTCAGTGAACCTCCTTCAACAAATTCTTACATTTCCCCCACGCCACTTTTACACACACACACCATTCCATGTTTCCCCAGGGGCATTTCCCACTGGATCTGTTCTGTTGTAAAGGCAACAGATGGTTGCCAAAAAAAATCAAAACCAAAATAAAATAGCCCAAACAGCATGGATGCAGTTCGTGTAGTTCAATTGTAGTGCAATGCAGTTCATTGACCGCTCTATCATTCCCTGTCATTACTGGTAAATTATTCAATCTGTTCTCAAGGAAAATGCTTTAAACATGCAATCATCTATTGTTTATCTCATGTTCTAAAAGTGTGTGGTCATGTCATATATGTCCTAAATTCTTTCACTTTATCTGCCCAGTTGTACACAGACACCAGTGTAAACAAATACCAGATACACACACCTGTAAGTAATGTAATGGATTCAATCCTCTTCTGATGTTTCTCTTTCATCCTCAAGGAAAGAGAAGGGGAAAAAAATGCCCTGCTCCACCTCTACTGCGCTCACACAGTCCCGTTGCCACCAGCCTGCCCTGCTCCCATTCGAGTGGGGATTACCTTGAGTGATGTGGATCTGGCATGTTTTTTGGCACAGATTTACTGAGCCTACAGAGTGACCTTAGTGACTGAATGGCACTTACATGCCTCAAGGAGCGAGTTTGTGACTGAGAAGGTTTGCAAGGGAATTATTTGTACAATTGCATCACTAAACCAGAAGGTAAGAGGTGTGAATATCTTGGTCCTGAACATCTGTGGCAATATCACCTCAAAACAGAAAGCATGCATAGTGAGCAAAATCAATAATCCGGGATTTTGTTAGCGGATTTTTGTAATTTTGCAAAAAATGCAGTGTCCTGTACTCCCTCCACCATGTTCTCCACAGTGGAGACCACGATACTTGGCTGGGAATAAAACGGGGTTTCTACTGCTGCAGGAGGCCCGAGCAGGTGGCATTAGACCCTCTTTGCGTTCAGGCTTTTTTTTCCCCTCCCTGGCTGCTTTAAGCTGTAAACAGCCGAAGAGCGATGTCCTTTTAAGTAGCAGGTATTGCTATCACCTGGGGGTGGCTCCCAAAAGCTCCGCCATTTTAAATCATCACCTTGCTTGCAAAGGTTAATAGGACAGGTTGATTTCCAAGCGGGAAGCTTTGTCCATAAGTGGGTTAGCAAGAGGACGGGGAGGAGACAGGCCCTTACAAAAACTAATATTCACTTACCCAGCAGTTGTAACTGGGCAAGGTCACTCACAGTATGCAAGAGGTAAAGCCCAGCATAACAGATGTTTATTTAATATGGGGAAATGGATCAGGCCACTCTTCTCCCGTGAGGATCTGCTGCCCAGGCACGGTGCTGTTGGGCCATCCTGCATCATTGGAAGTCCAAGACAGGACATGTCTTTATACCAATGAGTAGGAGCACCCACCAAACAGGAACATGCAGTGTTATGATATGTTTGATTTATGTCTGCTGTGAATAAAGTCACTCCATCTACCTCAATTCCACACCTTAATGTGCTTCCCCCACCCCAAGACATCTTTTCTTCCCCCCCCCTTCTATTCCTTCTCATACAACTGCATCAGGTCGCATGCATCAGAGCATATAGGGTGGGGAAGCACTGCCATGACCTCTCCGCAGGTCACTTTCAAGGGACAAACACAAGGAGAAAAAAACATCAGTTCTTAGAAAACAAGAACTGAAACTTTTCTTTTCCAACATGGACTACCTTGGCAGCTCACGCTATGTATAAAATGAAACACAGAATGTCTTTCTCTCTTTTGACAAACACTGCTGTACATGTCTGCTCAGATCTATTTCAGGCATCAGCACTTATTCGAGGCAAATCACAGCTCTGTGTAGGTGTGTCAGAGATGATTCAGCAGAGAAACACGCATGGCTGAAAATGTATCATGCCTATGGAAAACAGAAACGTTGTATACCCCTTTCTAGTCAGATTACAGAAATCTCCCTTTTTGTGCTTACATTAACACATAGGGTGGTTCTGCTCGTTGCTGTAATGAGCTGCTCCTTCCACTGGTGCAGAGGGTCATTCATGCAGTCTGTATTAAGCAGAAAGTAC
>VZTL01048337.1:3973-15992 GCA_013400535.1 Scopus umbretta
TTTTTGGCAAGCTTAGTTCTTGGCTGCAAAGCTCCCCTGGACCAACCTACTGCTCAGCTGCACAAATACCAGGAGGCACCATGGTAGCTCTGACTTAGATAAGGATAAACTGCTATGGAACTGCACTCTGGAGATGAAATTTCATTGCAGCAAAGCCAACCAAATGGCTAGCTGCCACTGAAAGGAGCAGTTCCATACAAGTCTGCCCCAATTGGCATTACTACTCAATAAACCATTCAGTAACTGCTCACTTTTTATGGTGAGGTTTGTTTTCCTCTAGTTCAGCTCACCATAGCCACCAGAAAAATGGAAATGCATGGCCAAGGAGGAGGGGGAGAAGTAGAATGACCTCACTTTTTTGCACTGGCAAACTGCTAGAGTTGTGTGGTTGCGTTGGAAGCATTGGAAGGTTGTCCTGCATAAGCAGTTCCCTTTGAATGCTCATACCTGCTCCTGTACAATTCCTGTGCCAGCACTCATACTCATACAGCCTTGTGATGGACAGGATCAAGGACTTCATTAAACTCAAGAAGTCTGGAGAAAAAAAAGCATCATTTTTTTTTCAGCCAGGGGTGTTCCCTGATTGAGTTCACCTTAGAGCTGAGCAAGATTTGCCTGCATGATGGCAGAACAAGAAAAAGTGGATAGATGTAGTAGGTAAGGAGTTGGAGGAGCTGTGGACAAAATTTTCAGACGGTTCAAGGAGGTCCATTCCTGAGCGAGTGCTGGTGATAGCCTGCTTCAAGCACAGAGCTGGATTAGACGACTTCCAGATGTCCCTCCCAAACAGTATTTCTGTGATTTTATAATTCCCTACTACAGGAATTAAAAGCCATACACCAGTTCTCACAGCAGTTTTTGTACATGTGCTAAATGAACTGTACTAATGGGTGTATTTTAAACCTACGCAAGCTATTAATGACAGTTTCTCTTACCAGTTTTTCATGTGTCCAGACTTCAGCCAGCCAGCTCTGTCAAATTTCAGCTCTTCTTGGGGAAACCTCCTAACTGGGTGCTATTTCCACTCTGCTGCTGCCCAGGAAAGCAGTCACTCAGAGCTTTCTCAGAAGACTGCCACTACACTCTCTCAGTGCTTCTTTGCCCTTACTCCTCCCTTATTTCTTCTACTCTGAGCACAGCAGTAGTTCTCTTCCTAATGTAGGACCTCTCCTACAGAAAGGACATAATTCGCTCTTTACGCCGTAGCCTTTCCCTCTTCATTTAGAAAATGTGGGATTACAATTTATATGTATTAGTAGGATTTATGTACCATCTAAGTAGCAAAAAGGGACATAATATGACAGAAGATCTGACAGGCATCGTTCCTTTAATTCACAGCACACATTAGAGTAATGCGAACACGCATTCAGAGTGCAAGCATCACACCTCCACAGTTCTAGGGACTGCATCTACCAATCTATCGATACATGCAATGTATCCAGCAAATGTCAGCGGTAATACATATATCTGTTTATTGGCTGTATGAAAAATAACTATTAGGATATGACCTTGCTCTACTATGCATGGCATCAGAAAAAACAGTGCCCGCGATTCAAGAAGGATATGTAAACCCTAGAAAAAACTCAGACAGAGGGCAGCAAAAATGACCCAGAGGTTAAAAAACAATCTCTAGGGTATAAGGTTTAAGAAATCTATTAAATGTATCAGAGAAGAGTGGTGACTGGATCACTGTGCACAGATATATACGTAGGGAAAAGATACTCAATGGGGTGGGGGGGCTTTTCAGTCTTGCAGACAGAAACATAACAAGATCTAATGACTGGAAACTGGAATTAGACAAATTCAAGGTTGAAGTATGATGCAATTTCTTAGCAGTGGGGGTAACTAAACACTGGAACAACTTACAAGGGGAGGTGGTAGAGTTGCCACTGCTTGGAGTCTTTTAAGGCAGAATAAGGTATTTTCCCAGGAGACATACTTCAGTCCAGCCTCTAGGAAAACTCCTGAAGGAGATTAGGCAAAAAGATCAGTAAGGTTGCTTATAGCCTTCCAGCCAGGAAGCCTTTTCATACAAGTCTATGAATGCACCCCAAGAGAGTGCCTGCTGTGCTGTTTGAGTTGGGGAACTGAGGCTGGGCCTAGAGTATCAAATTTTTAATGTCCCTTCTGGAAGAAATAGTGCCCTTACATCCCAAGCACAAATTTGATCTAAATATTTATCATCTGCAAGCAGCAGATGGATTTTTTAAATTAAAAAAACCCCAAACAGAAATCAAACATATACTGCCTATAAATATTTACGTAATTTTAATGGATAATGTTGGCTTTTGTGTGTCTCTCTTTAAAAGCATTTTGCTAAGTGCCATGACTTTAAAAGTCAGAGATATCTAGCTGTGCATGCATAAATTTTCCTGGCAAACACAGTGGAAAAAAAAAAAACCCTAATTGAAGATAGCATCAAAAAGGACTAAAAAAAAAAAAAACCACCAAAAAACAACCCAACTTCATTTCCTTGACTAATTACTCTGTGTGTGCCTTTCACTTAGCAATATTATTTTTTAAAATCTTTGTTCCTGCTATCATGTGCTCACTATCTCTGTCATACCTGGGATAAAAAAAAATAGGTTGATGACATTATAAAGTTTACAATGATTGCTCACATCTTCAGGGAACTGGATCCCTTGCTCTGACATTAAACAATTTACAAAACACCAGGAACAACCATTCCAATATCAAGAAGCTATTAATTTTAATCATTTTCATAATTTCACAGGTGTCAAATCTTAATCCATTATGCCCAAGTATATTATGCTGCATCGTTCCTCGCTGACTTGCCACGGGCTAATTATTGATGGTTCACTACATTCTAATAAAACCTCTATCTCAACTGTCTGTCACATGGAAATGAAATAACAGAGAGAAGTTGCCAAAATGACTACTTGAGATCCTTAAAAAAATATACAAGAAGAGAAAGATATTCTATTACCCTCCATCCCATCGGTCATTCTGAACACTGCCTCTTGAACAATGTTTGTGTTTTGCTTCTTCAGTGTACCTTTTTCTTGCAAGTAAGCACCAGCCTTCATACAAACATTAACTTGAATCTTCAAATTACTTTGAAAGAATGCTATGTTTATGGATATATTAATCAGTTATTTGAGAAGACAGCAATTCTGCAGTCAGTGCTTTGGGAACACACTTGCCACCCAGTTACACAGACACAGAATTTATGCTGTAGTCATGGTCGTATCTCTAACCAGAAACATTGCTTTTCTCACTGAAGGGGGACGGTAGGTCTCCTGATAAATGTACAGGAGGAGACAGTGCTTTGCTCTTTGCCATACTACTGTCTGCCTCCGTGACCTTGCAGTAGATTCACAATTTCTATAAAGTTATGGTGGCTGAAAAAATTACCATCCCTGTCTTTCCTGCTCCTCTGTCAGTACTTATTGTCTTAATTAAGAAGTAAACCAGAACAGTTTTAAGAAGCAGCTACCTTGGATGTCCATTATTCCACAGCAACAATTCACAGCCTGAAATACACACTTAAAAGGGCACCTTCTCTTTTTACCAAGAGGGAGGTAATCCCTGGCACAAAGCCACATCTGACACCTGTATGTGGCAAATGCATCTGTTACTGCAGCTAAACCCTACAGAGGTAATGAACAAGAGGCCATGGGCAAACGATTTCTCTCTCTGGATGCACACATATGGCTTGATGCAGCAGTATGTGCGGAATCCTCCAGCCAGGTCTGAGCTGGAGTCACAGGCACCGTGTATTTGCATGACCACAGTGTTGTACCTAACCTAATTAGCACCATGTCCAACCTAATTAGCACCACCTACCAACAGGGTTAAGTACTTTGGGTGCAGAAGCACGCATATTGCAAGTCTACAGCTGCTGCTTCCTATTCTTCGAGTAACTGGATGAGTATGTGCTAAGCCCTGTGCTCTGTTGCATGGTGTAGAGGTGCCCTCTGTCATTTCTTTTTTTAAATAGCAAACACAGATAATTTTATTTTATTGCTTCTAAGGCAATGTGAAGCTTCACACACTGCTGGTTTTCCATACATTTTCTATTTAGCTGAATAGGAAAAAAATGCTTAGTGTAACGAAATACAAGGATAAAGTATGTTTAGGATATGCTTCTACATGTGCCTAAAAAGAACCCAAACAATGAAAACAGCTAGGTGAAAAGAAATCCCTAAGTCTCTATGCTCAGCTGCTCACGTAAGCGCTGACTCTCTGCTATCTTGTCTCTAGGGCACTAATTTACAATTCTGTAAGATGTTACTGTAAACTGCTTAGTAGCAATGCTATGTCCATTTGCACAAGCATGAATGATGATCCAAGGTGCGAAGCAACAGAAAATCAGCCTCTGGTATTTATATATGACCTTAAGGAAGTACGTCTCCTTCAGGGCATAGCTTTGGGAACTTTTGTTTTCCAAAAAAAAGATTCTGTGGCAGTTTAATCCCTTTTAGCTTCTCAAATAAACTGATGGAGCATGCCCATTTCAAGCTAATACATGGACACATTAAGTGTAGTAATGAAATCCAAAATTCCTACAAGCAACTAAACTGGGCATTATCAGTTGGCAGTTTACCATGTGTGTCACGGTAGAAGAAATCTTGAAAGATATGAAGGATGCAGCGATTGCTTCAGGGAGGGTAGTCCATATGTTGAGGGTGACCAAAAGGACATCATTAACACAGCTATGATAAAAGCAGATGGAGTAGATATGGAGACTGAGAGAGGACAGCAGATGACAGGAAAAGGCAAAGTTGTGAAGTGCTGTGGTGCAACTGAGAACGCAGCTGAGCTGACAGAGCACCCAGCTGCTGCTGAGCGGGTGGGCTCCACGGGCAGAACAACCAGGCAAACCCCTACAAGAAGTGAATACTTCTGTGCTGGGTTAGCTCCCACAGCTGGCTCACGGGGGTGAGACAAGCACCAGCGTTGGCGCAAGGGAAGTGCTAGGAACCAACCCATGACCAGGGGTGAGGAAGGAAGTGCAGCACTACCCTTTCGGCAGCAGCTAGCTATTAGCTTGGCTTAGCTCCATCGTCAAAAATCATGTCACGGCTCAACAGCTAGAGACAGCGCTACATAAAACCAGCATAAGCCATTGCTGCTCTGCAACCCCGCGTCTCTCACCACTTGTCTCTGCCCCAGACCCAACCCCTCAGTTGCACCCGCAGAAGTGCTGCCTGATAGACGAGATTGGAGAAATAAGCTGGCTGAGAAAGGTGCCTCTCCTCCCTCCCTCATGCTGCTTTTCAGCCAAATCAGGTTCCTGATCTGGTTTACCACACAGCTGAACAAAACAACTGTGCCAGCAAACTAGCGGGCATATCAAAGAGACAGGAGCGAATGGCTGGGAGCAGAGACTGTCTTAGGCCAGCACAGCTGCCAATAAAATTGTCAAACTGCACTCTCAGAGGGCTAGAGGGCTTGTGGAGACAGGAAAATCTACGGAGATATACTAAAGAGGTAAGTACAAAAAAGAGCCACACAAATAGGCCAGGGTGGTAAGTGCAAGAACAGTGTTTCAAGGGACCTTTTTGATAAGTCAGGTCAGGCGTAGGGAAAAAAGCTGTCATAAGCAGGATGAGAGATCACAAAAGCCTAAAAAAGCATATCTGTGAGATGGACAGAGGTAAGAGGAGACTTTAGAGAAGAAAAGGAAACAAAATTCACATACATCAAGATAAACAGGTCAAAAGAGAGAGTGGAGTCAAAGATGACTCCCAGGTTATAGGTCTGATTGACAGAGAGTAATTGCGTGCTTTCCAGGCAGGGTCATAAAGTCCCTACCCAGGAAAAAACAGGGGTCCCTGTGTGGGGACTACAGATGGAGTTTCAAGTCGGGAGGTTCTCTGAAACACTATACATTTCCTCAACAGGTGGAAGCTTTTAATTCTGAATTAATTCCTATGTTGTTGGTTTTTTTTTTCAAACGAGCTTAAAAGCTCACATACTTGTACTTGCTCATAATAGTAGAAGTGGCCAGTATCGACAGCATTGCCGTGGAGGTCAGGGACCAAAAATTTTTCAGATGTTTTGCAAACCTTCACATAAGAATCCAGAATGGGCCAAAGCCACATCTTTTAGCCTTTACCTTTTTGAGGGCAGAAGGAGTATTCAGATTCAGAAGGCTTGACTGTGCCTCCACTCTAATTTTGCTACTGTCAAAACCAAGAACCACAGCTAGGAGTATTTAAGAGCTGGTTTTGATGACAAATTATTACATCAGGATGGAAAATGAGTCCACATTTGTCTATTTCAATAATAGAATGAAAAAGTAAGCCACTCTTACCTTTTGGAGTTACACTCAACTTCTGAAGGTATTTCTGTGCGATCTCGTCTCCTTCAGTGCCATCCAGTGGAATTAATGTGAAATATCACGCCTATGCACAGGGAGGATATACAAAAATACCACAGTGCACAAAACAGCTCTATATTTTCAGGAGGTGCTGTTCATACCAGGTAAATTGCAGGTTGTCAGGGATATTGGTTTAAGAATAATGAAAAACAGAACTATGATTTTCAATAGCAATAATTCAAATTAGATCTGACATTGTTGCCTGGAGTCTCAGGAAAGCTCCTTATATCATTTCTAAAATAGTTATTTGTGTCTGCAAAATATGTAGCACATACAAAATTCATACTGGTACAGCACGGTATAAAGATTTAATAGCATCCATTTGTGTAATGCACCTATCCACAACCCAAGCCAATAAAATATTAGTTGTAATTTTTCTTTTCCTCCAAGGCATGAATAGTTTGACTGAAGGAGCAGGGGTATCTAGATTTATAGGTGCTTACACTCTCAATAATACAAGTATTTTTAAAACATATTCACACATATCTATATTGTATTACATATGCATGTGTATGTAGACATGCATGTGTGTTGTATACATACATATGCACACACACAAATAGAAGTTCAGTATGTTATAGCCTCATCATAGATTCTTTTTTCAGATAAGACCTCCTTGCCCATTTAGCACTTTCCTGAATCCTCTTGAATTACAATGAACTCATGCCAATATTTGCATTAAGATTCCTAGGGCTGTTTTCTTGCTTTTTGCAACTCCAGGGTAGAGCCGTCTGCCAAAGGCCTAAGGCTTCCTACCTAAAAACTCTTTAAAGGTGGCTTTCAAGATGGATTTCTACCTCTTTTGTTCCCTTATAGCACACAGAAAAGACAAGAAAATATCTTACACTAAATTAGAATGGCAGAATATTTTCTTGGGTCTTACTTACCCTTGCAGATGCCTACTGCAAAGGAAAAAAACATTGAAATGCTATAATGTCCCTGTGCTCTCCAAATTTTAACTTTCTGTTCTCTAAGTCTCTGTTCAAATCCTGGCGGTTCCTCCATCAATGCTCCCCTTCCCATCACAGCTTGTCCCTTTGCTCAGAGTCAAGACTTGACTCTGTTTGGTTTTGTCTGCTCTACCACCGTGCTCTCATCCTGTTGGTTTCCTCACTGGCTTCCACGTCTATCCTCTCTCATTTTTCTTAGTCTTAGGCATACAATCCCCCTCTGATTCCTCAGCTGTATGTACTTGTCCCCTTGCCTTGAACTTGTTCTCCTTCATTTCTCCTTGAGAATTTAATTTCCTTCCTCACCTAATCCCAGTATCCTATCCCTATTGCTCTCACGTTAAGCTTTTCTACCTCTTAGTAGTTTCAGTCTCACCATATCCCCCGCCTCCATACTTACTGTTTCCCTCTCCTCAGTCAAGTCCTTGTCCCCTCACTGTTCCTATCAGACATGCTCAAGCAGCTGTGAAGAGGAGAAAACAGCAGATTTTTGGGAGCACAGGGGATGGCCTCCATAGCCTCACTCTCAGTCCAGAGACCCACCCCAGTCCACAGTGGACAGAGGACTCTTTTGGGCCCTGCAGCCCACAACTAGGGTAGACCTGACTGCAGTGGTAGCAAGGATGGTGGAGGCACATGCTAAGTCAGGAACGTGGAAAAGTCATTTCTTCAAAGTCTTATAAATTATGCTAAATTTAGTCAGAAGATCAGACACCCCCCAATTCAGTTTTTCATGACAAATTCCAAGTCTGCTCTAAAGCATTTAAACACTTCAAAGGTAAGATCTCCACAATATTTTACCCTAGACCAAGCCCTTTTTTCCCTGCCTTTATTCTTAGATCATGTTTGGTAGCAGTAAAGTCATCCTAAACTTCCATGCTCAGTATGGAAAATTTCACGCCAAGCCATGGACATTTAGCAAGTGGTACGCTACCTTTAGCTGTAGTTAAAGCTTAACAAACTCATTTAAAGGAAAACCACCCCACTGTAGGTATTGCTATAAATTTCAAGTATAACATATTACTCAATGCAAAATTCAAATTAGTAATAAGAGCACATATGTGTAAACGAAAATCATTATCAATTAAGCTCTTCAGTTTTACCTTTAGTTTTATCCGCTGTGATTACACAATACATTTTCCTCAGTTGAGAACTCTCAGAAGGCTGGATGGTTTTGTAATCCAGAGCCAGAGCTGTTTACAGTAGCGTAACAACGGTTGCGTAACTGTGGTGAAATAAAAACACAGATTTACTCTAACTTCCCTTCCATTGACAAGCCTGCATAGCCATGAACGCTCTTTTAGTATTTTCTTTTATTCCAAGGATTAGTTTACTGAACATTAAGGACTGACTACCTCGGCACACACGGACATGTCTCCCTGGAAGTGCTGCCTCTTGCCTGGCTAGGAGACCTTCCGCGATCTGCTCCTACAGTTATCTTAGGAAACAGCAAAATGTCTCTTCCCCATCCTTCTTCAAGCTGCCTTTCTAATGAACTTCAGCCAGGGCTCTCAAGTGTGTACTTACTACTTATGGCAGGGACCAACCTGCAGATGGTGCTCAGAGGATTTATTGTGGCAGGCCAGTAAGGTCCCACTGTTACCGCCTTTCTGCGGCAGTAACTCTGAGCTTAATCTTCGCTTTGCTGTGACGTTAAGGGCACACTTCTTGTATTAAGCTGCATAAAGAGTGTCGCTATATGTTAACCCTAACCGCACAGAACATAATCGAACTCAATGGGGCTACTGCCCTCTGTGTTTCAGCAGGACTTGACTTTGAAGAAATAATAATTCACTGGTTTACAAAGGCAGAAATAAACTTTCTGTATTATACAGGAAGTGCAGGTGCAATACTGTCATTATAGACACTGGTATGATTCACCTTGAGATTTTAGTTATATCTTGCCAAAAGAAGCTATTATCAAGCCCCAAATGACTCTCACACTACTATTATCAATGTGGCGTTTAGAAGTCCCTTCCCTAGTGGGAACAAAAACATCTCTCTTCTTCCAATGTTGAAAATTAAATGCACAGTATTAGCACCATCAATGAGGTGTTTAACTTCAAAATTGCCTTTCCTGGTGAGAATGAAAACGCTACTTGTTTCCTTTTTTAAAATTAACAGCAGTGTTTTTCTCTCTTGTCTACTACACGCGCTTGTTTAATCAACCTGAGACACAGCATGTCTCTAGTGCTCAGAGCACATTGCGAGAACACAACTACGCTTGTCTGTGCGTGCACGTGCATGACACCCCGTGCTCCAGGGCTGGCTCCTAGCCTGTTTCCAGTACAATTCAAGCACACAATAGTCAAGTAGAAAGAATATGTCTGGAAAAAAACAGGTAGGGAAAACATAAAGCTCCATTTTGGCTTAAGTCATCCTTGTACCGACAACAAGGCTATGCTGATGCAGGAGGAGCACTGGAGAAAATTAACCCAAAATTAACAGTACAAGGTGCCAGAAAGGTACCAGACCATAGAAGTTGCTCACCACAGCCAAAAACTGTTGTGAGCCATTCCAGAAGTGCGCAGGACTGTCCTCTGACTTTTCTCTAGCTGTCACCTATGTTTGTGTTCACATGTATGGTCAGTGGGCAAAGGGGTAAAACAGCTTTCAGTTCATTTGGCCTCCAAAACTGGGCAAGAAAAAGTTGTTCTAATCAGTCCTTGAGCCACTCCAGGACCAGATAATATATTAAGCTTTGTAGCTGTGCTGAGCCTCCAACACTCCCTAGGAAGGATGCTTTCGGAGGAGTCCAGGACTCACAGGTGAGTCCATACAATCATATACGTGTGGGGTGACCAAGAGCAGGCACAAAACTCTGAGATGTGGAGGCCTTCCCCTGATATTTGGCATCAGGAGCCACCATTCACCCAGCAACACCACAGTATGACCCCTGGGGATCCCTCTGAGTGTACAGGATTGCTCCTATCACCCGCTGGCGTCTGACCCTCCTCAGCTCCTACTCATAGCTGGTGAATGACCAGCTCAACGTGGACTAGTCCTTAGTCGCTTCCCTAGGCAGCTCAGATGGTTGAGGAGGAGGACAGGGCATTCAAGACTGCCCCGTTTGCTCTGCTACCTTTGCAAAAGTACAGCCAGTCCTGCTACAGCTACTCAGGCCTGGCTGAATTCCTGCTGTGCCTGAGGGGCAGATCTTAAGCCTGGGCCAAGTCCCAGCTGGCTTCGTTAGAAAGCAAACGAGTTCATTGAAGAGTGTGAACAAACAGGCTGGCAGCACGGATAATCTCAGCTAGAGTGCAAATTCAAACCTATGTTTGCCAGGGAGTCCATTTTGTTAACAAGTCATTGTCTTCTAGGGTCTGTATTGACACCAAGGTCAAGAATCACGGTATCACAGACTTGGAGGTCTGGGAGACGGGCCCACCTCACTTCTAGGTGGAAACTCTGGTGTGAGAGATCATGCCCTTCATGTATTTCAGGCTACACTACCAGATAACTACATACAGGACTGACAGAACTAATGCCTGGAAACAGATGGGTAACACTATGCTGCTGGTGACCGCAGTGCTGTTTCTAAACCTTCTGGCATTGTTTCTAAACCAGCCCACTGCTCCAAGACACCCACGCCACAGAGTATACACACTTTCTGCCCTTTTCTTGCTCTACAGGCAAATACAAAACAACAGGGAGTTTTTCGGGTCCCATCCCACTCATTACTGTTCGCTCACTCTCTGGCACTGAATTATTATTGCCAATGCGTGAGATAACATTGCGTGGGCTCACCACGACAGTGCAGGAAAAGCACTTCCACTCGAACAATGGATGCAGAGCAAAGGCGTGTTGGACTATTTTTTTTCTGGCTTAGTTTCCTTAATCACTTACTTTTGCACTGTAGAGGTACTACAAATTAAATCACCATACAACTATTTCCATGAAATAAGACATTAAAGTCGCTTAAGGAGAAGCACTCCTTCCTTAAATGCAATCTGTCTTGTAGTTCACTTCATGATGACATGTAGGTGTTAAAAATTGAAAACTTAAGCAAGCACAGACTTCTAATTCACAGGGGCAAAAATCGATACGGTTCTCCTGGGACAGCCCTTTGGAATTCAAAACTCTCTCTGATGCACTAACTCAGCAGGCACCATCTTGGCAGACCGAAGCTTGGGATATTTTCACAGTATGTTTGTTATTTTTTCAGACCGAGTTCTCCAACTCATTTTGAATAAAATTCTGGGATAAATTTTTGCAACGTAAAGACAGCCTACAGTCGCACGAGTAATTGCCTGAACCCTTTGTAGCCAGCAGCCCCCATACTAAGAACTCCTCATTTATTAACGTTTCCTCCAAATGCTACAAGAACCCACTTCCTTGCCACCACCTTCCTATCACATGCCAGGGAGGTAAAAACATGAATTGGGCCCACAAACTCCAACCTCAGCAAGGCTGGAATGAATCCGTAAGCCGAATGAGGAAACGAAGCGAAAAAGTAACACTTCTGTTCACACTTTTCACCCGGCAGAATTCGAAGCAGGTAACCGTGCCCATACCGTCTCTTTTCCCCTAGCCCCCCAGAAACCTGAGAGAAGGATGGGGACGGAGGCGGCCTGTCATAGGCTCACACAGGCTGAGGAGCTCTCCAGAAGCTTACACCCCTGCAAGTACCTGCCCGAATGCAACAACGCGGGTGCAGAAGCCACACGCGCACTGCGAAAAGCCTCTCGGGCTTCAGCTACAGTAAAATAAAATAATAAAATAA
>VZTL01048339.1:5497-25596 GCA_013400535.1 Scopus umbretta
GGGGAGGAAGATGGAATTCACTTGATAGAATGAACAGCATTACACCTAATGCAATCATTCATGTACTAATAAAATGTATTGTATACTTATACCCAAGGTCATCTTTTTTTCCTTTACGGACACAAACTAGCATAAATCCATAGTACTAGAAACATTTTAACACTTCTCAAAACAATTTTCTACAAATGGCAGCTCTTGGGACATTCTACTACAATTTCAAGGCTGCTGACTTAAGACTGTTCCCCCCAAGAAAGAGCCCCTCCATACAACACACTGCTGCATCTTGTACTAGATCTGAAGACCTATTCAAACACAAATGCGGACTCAGCCAACTGTGTGTCAGTCCCAGTTCCTTGACTGATTTTGGCTCAGTGTTTTCCCTTGGGAGGAGGAAAAGATTCAGTGCAGCCCTACAGAACTATCGCGTAATTAGACACTGTATAGAGTACCTAGCGTATTTTGACAGGAGATACAGATGTTCTGCACCTGGCAAAAAGTCCTTCAGGCTCCAGATTTAGATTCAAGAATAAATAACAGTGAGACATGCAGAAAGTGTCTTCATTTCCTCTGTATCAGGTATACATTATCAGGAAGATTAATGCATTGCAACCACAAAATTAGGCCAAATTTGTAAGAGCACATTTGAACTGCAATTATATACATTCTGCTTTGTCAAGAAAACGTAAGTTAAGTCATCCCTTTTGGTACGTTGTTTTTCTCTGTTCATGGTTTAGAACAGCGTCCTGTAAAGGACAAATATTTAATTCTATTACCATATTTGCAATATATATGACCTATATCTTAGAAAATGGGGTTTCTCTTACACTATTATTCCTTGAAATGTCTTTAAGTCAACCACATCTAATTTTGTGTAGATTACTTAAGGATGAAAAGCCAGGGAAGAGAAAAAACCAGACACAGAAGTGACATGGAGAAACTCTGCTCTTACACTACCCCATGCTATAGCTGAATTGCAGTAGTTTTAGTGACCTGGTGCAGGCTTGTTTTATGAAATATAACTCTATAAACTACAAAGGCAGCTAGAAGTAAGGTTTTCAGGAGATGTTACATCTACATCCTGGGTCAATACAGCCAACAGAACTACAATGCCAAGTCTCTAGTATGGGGAATGAGTCAGTGGTCTGGGGGAAAACAAAAATAAAACCCACCCAACAGTTTTGCACTGGACTGTGAATAAGCTTACCTCCTTTATTACACATACTGTCCACAATTATTTCCAAACAGAATAGGAAACCAGTTTATTTCACAGATGGAGAAATGTAAACATAATAATCAATTGCTTACAGCTATTCAGTAAGCAGCTTTAAGTACAGCACCCAGTTCTCCCAGATTCATGGTAATACCCTAACTCAAATTAATTTTGAGACAATCAAGTCAAAACAGGTTATTGATACTGCACCATAACAAAAGTCACTAAAACTCCAACTCTACAAAATAGTTGAGAGAGTACCTGCAACCTTCAGAGAGCAGCAACCTTAGAGGCTGTCAGCGTACATGACTATCTTTGCTAACCTACACATATGCCAACAGCTTTGACATTAGTACTTGGCTAAATCCTACTTTTTCCTCACTTGCAGTTGTTTTTTTTTTGCAAGTTATTTCTCCACCCCCTCCTAGACACTCTGAGAAGTTAGGAATAAACATGAAGTTGCAACATGTTCATGAGACACACACTTTTCTGTTAAGTGAGAATTTGGGCTGTATCCAGCACTGTCAGTTCAACTTGAGTTGTTAAAAATGCTGTTATCTGGATGGTATAAGTAATTTTAATGCGTCTAAAGGTACATAAACTTACTAGTTGCCTAAAAGATGGGAGCACGCACCCCCCCAGCACTTAGCTGCACCTTGCACATCCAATTTCTACTTTGGCTTTGTTATTTTCAACAGCACATGTTTTGGGGGAGGGGGGCAGGTGCACAGTGAAGCATGCAGCCTTGACCACTTTCAACATTTAAGAAGGCTGGGCCCTTTCCCCACCCCCATCATGTTACTTCTTGCTATATAACCCTCTCACCAGTTGTTTCAACCACTTTCTTAAACTTATTTAGAGAAAGATGTTAACTATTCTAACTCCACCAATGCTAATGGAAAAACTACATCACAATGACGCATTTTAAAAAAAAATTCTGTTAATCCATCTCCCTTGCTAAGTCTTTTAAGACTACACCAGAGGAATCTCCAGACTGTTTTGACAGTTTATTTATTTCCTTGGCACTGTAACAGGTCTGGACAAATAAATTAAGAGCGAGGTTGCAGAACAGTAGCTGCAGCAATTGTATGGCAGGAACCATAGCCATTTTTGAGGATGGTTTATATATAGACACCTTTAAAAAAATAATTTTTTCTAGTATCCAAACAGTCTTAAAGCAATGCTTTACAATCAAACTCTAGCCATTGAACTCACTGAAATACTACACCACATGATGTACACACATTTCAGCACTCCTTGAATTCAAAACCACAAGTGTAAGTTACAATGAAACATTTTCCAAGAAGACTTTGTGGGTTGTCCTACACTTACCCGGTCCACTTTGTCTCGTGTTAACCATGGTTCAAATGGATTAATCTCAAAGAATCTTGCAACTAAACTGTAATCAGAAAGAGTATTGCAAAAGCACAGTCATTATCCAGATGCACAGAAGAAAATGAGAACTGGTAAAAGTATTTCACACTTAATAGACAGTGAGCAAAAGCTTGTTCTGTAGCTGTACGTGCAAGCTATGAATTCATTAAAGCAGTGAATGTGCCAGCCAGCAAGATCTTAGTTGTGTCTCTGGTAACTTTAACTGTTTGCTACTGAATTATTCGATCTCCTATTCTTTTACTTTGGAAGGGAATGGAGGAACAGATATCTACAAGTAAAAGTGAGCGTTAGTGGGTGGAGAAAGTAAACCTCCACATCCAATTCCCACACACACCAGGGGGTTCGGTCTTGCCCCTGCCCTTCTTCCAAACTCTGTTCCCTAGTAGTGTAGGCAGTAATCCAATTAGTCACAAAGTTTGATTCAATGCCTCCATGGGAAAACATGCTTGCTGACAACTAAATGAGTTAACAGCCGTACAAACAAGATGATGGAATCTGGAGCAATCTGCATCTATAAAAAGGATGAGGATTAGCATATCTGCAGTTTCCAGAAATGAAGTTTCCCTTGAAAGAAAGAAAATCTGCCAGAGAAAAGAAAATAACACTACAGCTCCTGCTCAGTATCTCAGGACCAACAGTATTCAAGGTAGAATCTCTTACTGAAGTGCTCACCTGGCAGACTAGGGTATTACTAAGTTACTGTACATAAACAGAACTAGGCTTATCCACCTTTTAGATGCACTCTTTTCTCAAAAACTCGAAACACCACTTAGTTTAACCCATAAAGAAAAAAGTGTAACATGGACTGCAGCAAATGTGAATAAAACTAATAAGCACCCACATAGTTACTTTTTAACAAGCTGCTCTGTGTCAGGTGAGCCATGTTAACCTGACACCTCTACAGCCAATTCAGATACAGCCACAACAATTTAAGATGTTGTTCTAGCATTATTCATCATCAGTTACATGAATCCAATGTTGAGTCCTATTAGCAGATTGGTAGCAGGGTTTTAACATTGGTGACTTTTTTAGCTTATTAGTTTGCTTTGTACTAAAACTGAGGAGGATCAGCACCCCAAACATGAACACGTCTCAACCATTCTGAGGGCAACTTCTGAAATGGCATTTACTGTTTGAGGTAGCTCTAAAAGGATGTGATTATGCCTTAACGACTAGGCTCAGGCTCAGATTTGTACTTCTTCCATGCACTATTACTCAGTAGCTGCAATTCAGCAAATCAGCTTCTATCCTCAGTGCCTTGAGGCCAAAACATGCAGCTCCACGTGCAGCACATGCACAGTGCATGCAAACAGAGCCTTCACAGTCCATTCACTGTAGTCAACTGAAGTGATGCTACACCTTTCCCTTCTTATCTCCCAATTTATTACCATTTTCTAAAGACGCTACTGCCCTCGTATTGCAGACAAAGAAATGCTTACTCACAACTGCACTGCTCAAATTCCCAGGGCAAGATCTTGGTACAAACTTACCTCCAACACAAAGGACTGAACTAGAAAGTCAATCAATACCCGTGCGCACCCTTACCCCAAATCTGCTTCCAGGGTGGCAGGGCTCACCAGACTGGAAGGACAGCTGACGGTAGCAGTACCTTAAGCTGCTGCAGAAAAATCTGTCAGGGCCCACAGTCTGCAACGCACACGCAGATTTTCCCTGTGGTACTATTAAAAGTTAATTTAGTTTGCCACTGATTGTCTCTACTTAGGACCTTCTGCTACTTCTTGACTCAACAAACCCATTCAATGACTCTGGAATAAATAGTTACGTTAAATTTATTACAAGTACACCTTTCATATACTAGCTCATCAAATGCAGGCCTGTGTCTGAGCAGAAGCCTCAAAGATAGCTAATGAGTACCTAGGGAAAGCCAGTTTCTACAATCCTACCACATTAAATAACTGGCAATATTAAATAACAGATGCTACAGTTATTTATGCTTCTGTGCTGCCTGGTGGATCCCAAGTTGTTAGTAAAGGAAGGGTCCCACTTACTGGTAGAGAGGACGTGGGAGTGGATAGGGAAGAAAGGTTCGAAAGCAAACTGCGTAGATGTATTCTACCATGTCATAAAGGAGGTATCGCTTAGGTCTGAAAGAAAAAGCAACAAACATTACAGGTAAGTAAGGCATACTTAAATATTTGCAGCAAGAGACAAAAATTTTAAAGCCTTCCACCCCCATGGCTACCAAGGACCTGTTTTCTTCAATCTAAATGATTTGCCAGATTTGTCATTTTCGTCACAAGAGGCGAACAAATTTTGACTCTCCAGATTCTGTACTGTTTGAAATAGAGAGACATGAAGTGAGAAAAACATATCATAGACATCAGCGTTGGCAACAGCGTAAGTCACAAATTGCAAAATTGTTTCATCACTGCTGGGTGCTGGTGCCCAGGTACTGGCAGGGGAGGCTGCAAGGGCAGCCTATGTGGAGAGGTGGGGGCTGCCCCGTGCTGGGCACAGCCAGCTCCAATGGACCCACTGCAGGGCACAGCCGAGCCCCCTCAGACAAAACGGCAGCATCTCTGGGAAAACATATTTAAGGCAGGGCAAAAATGCCACACAGGCATAGAGGAGCGAGGAAAGTGTGAGAAACAGCCCTGTGATCACCACAGTGAGAGCAAGAAGAGGTGTTCCAGACACCTGAGCAGAGATTCCCCTGTGGCTCCTGGAGAGCCCACGGTGGAGTGGGTTTATCCTGAAGGACTGCAGCCTGTGGAAGGGCCCACGCTGGAGCTGGGGAAAAGTGTGAAGAGGAAGAAGCATCGGAGAAGAGCTGTTCCCCATCCACCTGCGCTGCTCGGGGAGAGGGGGCAGAGGAGTCAGGAGTGAGGGACTGAAGTTGAGCCTGGGCAAAGGGTGGAAGGGAGGAGGTGCCTCTTCATTCTTTTTGTCTTTATTTCACACTATTCAAATCTATTTTAACTGACAGTAAGTTAAATTAATTTTTCGGAAGCCAAGTCTGTTTGGTCCATGACAATAACTGATAAACAACCTCCCTGCCTTTATCTCAACCCTTAAACTTTTCATACTATTTTCTCCTGCTGTCCTGTTGAGGAGGGGAAGTGAGTAACTGGGTGGGCACCTGCTGCTGGCCAAGGCTAACCCACCACAATCATACTGACTAAAGTGTTTCTGTGTACTTTTAAAGCATACCTCTACTGTGCCTCCTCCATGCCGACTCGAATTCTGAATACAAGATTTTCAGTGCTGGGACGGGACTGAATTTGTACAAGCTCACTTGGCAGTTGGTAATAGAAGGAAGCCAGAAATCAAATGGTAAAATTAAGAAAGGTTTGTTAACAAGACATCCCATCTTTGGTAGCAAATGGCTGCAAGGAAATCGATTCACTTGTCTTTGCTCGACTAAGAACATACTGTTCTTTTCAAAAGCAAGAGGAAGAAACTAAGATAAATTCTCCCAGAAGAATGCACTCCCCTTCTCAAGATGGAGGGAAGGAGGCAGTCAGACTCCTGCACACCTGCAGTAGTTTAAGAGAAACACATACCACTGGGAGTTCCCATTCCTTTCCTTAGCATTTTCATACTCTATCTTTATAGATGGCTCAGACTGAAACACATATCTCCCTTGGCTTTCAAGGCAACTAGCTGGTATTCTAAAACATTCTGAAAATCTTCACGACAGCACACAAGGGAACACTGCTGAGCTCTGGTGTGTCACTTGGCATTTCAAGCTTCAAAATTACATCCTGCTGATCATGATCAAAGCAGCAATGAACACACCAAAAGTGTGTGTCTCCCGATGATTTGCTATACTTTTCAGCTAAGGCAGAGACCTCAGTGACATGACAATCTTCTTGAGACTGATTACTTTCTAGGTAGGGGCCTCCTAAAAATAAGACTCTGTAAGCTTTTCTCCATCTCCAGTCTCCTTTTTTTTTTAAATAGGAGACACTGAATTACTTTTGGAATCTAAACCCCCACAAAAATGAAACCATGCTAGACTAAGACTAAGTACGCAAAACTTCACAAAATTCAAAAATCCAAGACTATGATACAAAGAACATGAGTTTCAGTTTGATAAACTCAAGATCAAAGATATCAAGGTCTGAGGTTGCATGCATGAAAACTGAGCCTTCAGTTGACGTGTTCCTCAGAAAGAACAGCAATGCTAATAATCACAAACAAACTTTGTCGATAAATGCTGGAAACAAGGCAGAACTCCAAATTATTACTACTTTAGTTTCTAAAAGCAAATTAGGGCAAAACTTTCTAATGGATATACTTAAAGGTAGGTCAGCACACTTTGGAGAATTCAAAAGAAATCAGCACTCAAAACTCCTTATCGACTTCATCCAGGTGGCTGGATTACAGAACCTGAGAGATATCTACATTTATGAAGTTACATTAAAGGACAACCATCAAAACCAAGATATTAAGTTGTATTCTGTTAATAGAACTTACAATAGAACTGTGTTTCTCGAGCACAGCAAAAAAAAATAATGTCAAATTTACTTACTCAGCTGAGGAAAAAACCAAAACAAACTTTGTTTTCATTAGTTACTCGCGGTTGTTTACCAAATTTTTTTCCCTTACACTATACCTGCCTCGTGTATCCAAAGGTAGGATAAGCCAATTTCATTTTTATCCTGATATGCAAGAACAATGTAAGGATGTATAGTATAGCCAAACTTAAAAATGTGAAAATAAAGATAGCTACTGTTTGTTCCTTCACCGATTACCAGACATTAACAACACAACTTCACCAAGAATAGAATCATGTTGAAGTGTCATTACATTAACCACAGTACTAGCAGACAGCAAGCTTGAGAGAGCATCAGCATTCAGGACAGAAGGTTTAACAAGTGGATGAAACAAAACCAACGCCATGAGGGAAAGAGGGGAACAGGTGAAAAAACATACCAAATCTTCAGTCATTCAGAAACAGCAATGACAGCACTAGCTGTCACAGTTAAAACTCCATTCCACCATACAGTAGGAAGGGAAAAAATAATTAAAAGAAAGGAAACCCCCCAAACCACAGAAATAGAATGCTCCTTTACGAAATCAGTATTTTAAACTCAAACTAGTAACTCCTGTTAAAAAAATAAAAAAGCATCTCATACAACTTTAGTGAAGGGTTATGCTGCAGAGTTCCTTTGGTTTTCCAACACTGATTTGGATCTTTGGTTTACATCATCATTTATTCAAAGTCTTTTCAGTCATTGTTATGTGCTTGAAACTGTATTCCTTGCAGTGAGAGCCTGGCATCCTTGCTTGAATTCCTGCCTCTGAAACCTGGGCACTGAACTCCTGGCCTTCTGTAAATTGCCAAAAAATGAGACTTTGAAACTCTAAGAATACATTCAAAATTTAGCCAATTGCCCTTCCATTTGGCTACAAACAGCGTTCTATTTAGTGTGCAATTCTCAATTTCTCCTGCAGTTGGAGCAGTTCCTTCTGCTGAGACAGCGATGAACATAAAAACAGGAGCCTCTCCTTCCTTTTGTAGCAGGTGGCTTTGTATACATAGACTCATCTTCAAGTTCACCCCCAAGAGATAAAACAGTCACTCGAAGGGTTAATTTCATCACATTTTGTGGTTTTGCATGAATTGTGTCCATCTGACACCTACTTATCTATTCTCTTTGATAAAATCGGTTTTGAATGGCTGTCCAGCATTTGTTTGCACTTGTTCTTTAGTGTGACTCTTCATATCATCCCAGCGATTTGAAAGCAACTTCGAGTTACTCAATAACCTTATTGCTGTTAGTAGTCCTTTCAGACCACTGTTAGCTTCTTTCTCTTATTTTGCTAGTTTTGGAGCAGAAGTTCCTCAGTATGATCCAAAAGAAGCTGAAGACCTACTTGCTACCTTTTCCAGAACACCAGCATACAGCACACCTAACCTAGCTGCCAGGATAATATCTTCCTCAAGAGCTCAGTTACAGCACTGAAGAAAGTGACATCACACAAGTAAAAGACAAACCAACAACAATCTCTGGACTCTGGAAATAAAAAGTTGTTGCTGCAACAGCGTCACAAAATGAACATGGAAAAAACCAATGTAATCTCAGATAAGCCTTTTGCAAAATCCAGATACTAGGCACATTTTCCGTGTATAAGGGGAGAAGACAGAGATATGCATGCGATAAAATAGAGCGCTGTTCAGCATCACTTCCATCTTGACTAATTAGCAACTGTTTTCTTTATCAATGAATCTAATGGTCCTTTTACCACATATATTGGATGGAGACCAGTTCCAGTGCTATGTTACAGTTTCAAAACATGGACCCATTAGCTTGGCATTTGCTACATTGTTTATTCTTAATGCTAATGACCTATTCTGACTTGGAACTTTTGTACAAAAAATTATTCCAAGAGATCCACTGTCTCTATCCATTCTAATTCCAGGTAGTTTCCACATAGCATTAGCAGAATTTTCTCCGAATCTATGTTGTCCAGCATGTTTCCCAAGACTGCCTATTTCTTTGTGTGCACGTACATAACATTAAATGCAATGGGGCCCAAACTAGGATGTTCAGAGTACTCGCAACAACAGCTTGAGTCATTTTTCCTCCCAAAAAGGAGGTGGAATTTATTGCAGCTCAAACTGTGTGCATGGATGGAGAAATTAAATGTACTGTGCAGCATGCCAAAAAATGACACCAAAAAGAAGTACTTCAGTTAATTAGAATCAGAAAAGTAACCTACCCAGCCAAGGCATATGTTTTTCCTTTAGCATCAGGATCCTTAATTGCATTAATAATTGCCTTTGCTACATCAACCACCTGTGAGAAAAATTCAGAGAATTACCAATAGAAAACAGGAATGCATGCACACTCCTCTTTCAGAAGTGATTTACAGGGGGAAAAGAACCCCCCCACACCACACACACAGAGGATTTGGGATTGTCTTTTATTGAAAACTTACATATACTGGTTGCTTCACTGTTTTTTTGCCCAGAGAAATAAGAGGCACACCACCAAACCAGCGCATGTCTGATAGAAAGACACATAAGTAACTTGAGAATAAAATCTGTGAATCGGTAAGCAAACAACTAATACATTTGGCATTACACTGTGTGTGGATCTCTTCTGAAAACTGACTTAACTTTTTAAAAAAAAAAAAAAAAAAAAAAAAACCAAACTAGGATTGGGAACAATTACCACCCAATTCCAGTAGCACTGTTTTCAATGTACACTTTGTTTTCTTATTAACAATGATGTGAAGGCCATATTTACTGTTTACTTACAGTGATTCAGAGATATCTCAACTTTGCAAGACAGAAAACAGATTCCACTCTACCCTCTCCAACAATTTTGTTGGTGATTCATCAGAGTCATTGCTATCGCTTCTGAGCCCAGAACAATTCAGGTTGATTTTTACATTTGAGCATTACCAACTTGAAAAACTACTTTCAGGGTAAACTACTTTGAGGGTTAAGATGACCAGACCTTAGCAATCTAAATAACAAACAATCTAAATAAAATCTAAATAAACAATCTAAATAAAAAAACCCAATAGTACACACACCCCCCTCAAAAAAACAAAAAGCAAACAGCAAAGTCTAACTAGATTCAGAAAGAACTCAGTCATGAGATGAAAATTTATTACGTTTCCCATTACACACCTTTAGCTAACAAAACACAGTACATTCCTGATAAAAACATAGCTCTCTGCTTTCCAAAAGCAAAGCACATTTTCTCTCTGTTCTCTACAGACAGGTATACAAATCATACATGGTTTTATTATTTCAAGAGTACATACTTGCATAATGATTGAGAAATCGGTCCTCTCTCCCAAACATCTCAGAGGGCTTCAAAATTATAGCATCTGGAAATTCTTCCCTCACTGCTTTCTCTCCAACAGCCTATCATTCAATTAAAATGAACACATTCATTAGATCCATTCTGAACAGACCAGAAAAGAATGCCTTCTCAGAACTTAATGCATCTTCACTACAGCACTGAAAGAAATGACACCATCACTAGCACAAAAATTATTTATATCTGAGCCTTTTGATCTTTGAGATGCTATGCTAAGATAAAGGTCTCACCGAACGTCCCAAAAGGCCATAAACATGTAGATCACGTCTTCTGTTTGAGATACAATACAGTCTCACCAGTGAAGTGATACAAATTTACAGTCACAAAGTTGAAAGAGGAAGAAGCCTGACCTAAGTACTTCTCCTGCTTATGTCAGACGAGAGCTTGGAAGGAAACAGAAGGTTTACATAACCCCTACTACTTTATCAGAACAGTCCAAGAACCACTTAAGTAGAGTTAGAAATTTCAGTAGCAGCTACCTACTTTCAATATAGGACTGGCCAATACAGTAAGGCCTAACTATCCTATAGAGCTGTTCCACATTGAGAGCTACCAAATTTTTAAAAAAAAATTTAGACTAAATACATGGCACAGTACAATGAGCTCAGACAAACCAAAAATAGCTGAAACTGGGACAACAGCTATATTAAAAAGAGAAAAATCAGTAATAGAAAATTATACCTTGTAATAAGGAAAAATATAATAGGATACCAAAACCAGGTTTTGGGTTTTTTCTTTTGTACAAGAGCAGGTAACAATCCCATTCCAAGGGCCTATAATCATGATACTCACCTGTCTTTTCAGCATCCATTTTGACATCAACTACTTACTTTGCTAGGTCATTCCAGCCTTCGATATTAGGCCTGATATTGGATCCCAAACCATCAAACTAGTTCCTCTTTCTTAATGACAGTAGTTTTAGATGCAAAGATATTCAAGGACAGAAGAAAGGAAGAGCTTTCAGGAATAAAAGACCTATTTCCCTTCAAAGCACATGCAATACTAAGGAGAATTTCTAGCTCCAATAAGCACAGTAACTCAAAAATTCCTCAGCTGCAGAAAACATTTCATAGTCAATTCATATACTGATTTCCTTCAAACAGACCCAGTTGGGGAGGGGAGGAACCAACAACAACAAAAAAAAGTAGCTTACTTTACTTTACTTTAACTTACTTTACTCCTGAGGTATTTGGAAGGACTCTTCATGTTAGCGTTCAGGTGAGAGATATGAATGAGTGTTTCCACACCAGCTTCCCTAGTTATCTGTGCAATGTTTTTAGGAATATTTACAAATTCATCTTCGAAACTGAAGTTTCTAAAACAAGGAAAAAAAACAAATTTTACTTTAAAAGCAATCAACAGCGGCTCCTACCAACCAAATAGCAATCATTATGTATTACTTGAATATTTTTCAAAAAACCTATCCTGACGCTCTTTGTTAGAAACAAAGTTTTTCCTTTCATGAGGAACTCTTCATGTAATGAAGACTAGAGGCAACTGAAATACAACAGTAAGCTTCAATTACAGCTTTAGTGCTTTCTGTTTTTTCAACCATTAAGATTCAATCAGTATGAAAAATCCTCTTGCCCACTTGTCTGTGACAAATAGAAAACTCTTCCCAAGTGAAAATACTTTTTTTTTTTTTTAAAGAGAAGTGCTGCATCTAGAAATCTGAGCAAAGCTGACTTTTTGTAACACCTGTTCAAAATGCGACTTGATTTGATGCACTCAATTACACTACAAAGGAGCTCAAAATTCTGAGCAGCCTAAGTAGAGCAGATGCAAGGCATTGGGGAAGTGGACCAAAAACAGACCAAAGAACACACAGGTGCTTATGCAAATGGAAAACTTTACATTGACAGAACAGTTAAAACCATTTCATAGCAGCTGTAACAGACTTCAAGGAGAAGCACGCAGAAAGAAGAACAACTCCACTCACTTTATGGCATTCAAGGGGCCTAAATTAGGGGGCTCAACTGTAATCTAGTTTGGCATCTGATCAAGAACAATACAGAAGCTTGGTCTCCGAGCAGAACTGACACCATACGCTGGCAACAGTCCCAAAATTCTTTCCAGCTATCCCAAGACTGCAAGAAAAGAGAATTGGCTCCTCATGTCTTTATATTGTCCTTGTAACCGCCCCGCTCCATCTTTTCCATTTGCTTTGGATAACAAACATGTTGTCCAAATGCCTCTCTCTCTCTCTCTCTCTGTCCTTATCTACTCCCACAGCTCTTCAGATCCCACTGGAGTCTAAAGAAAGCCTTAAAAATAAAAAGTTATTTTTGACCTTTCAATAACTAATCTGATCCTGGGAACCATCACTCCTGTTCTACTCACAAAAATAGATTTTAGAAACACACAAGAACGAACAACATCCCTCCTGTAACTATGGAGTTTTCAAACAACATAGTATACACAGATGAGACTGTACACTAATACTAGGCAAGGTTGAAAGTATTTAATGTCAGGCTTTACTTTTTTGGCTGATCTCTACTTCTAATCTTACTTTTTCCCCCCCGCCCCCCTCAAGTTTTTCATAGACTTTGGGATGATTACAATGGTTAGTCTGACCTCATGTTTAACAGACCACAGAATTTTATCTCAGGGTTCCAGCACCATCATTGATACCAACATGTATAAAATGCTTGATAAGAACATTTGTGTAATACAGTGGTAAGTTTTGGAACATTCAAAAGTCTTTAGGATGTACCAAGACTCCTCTGCTTTTGAATCTGTTGAAACTGACCAGAGTGACAAGGTTTGAGGGTTTTTAATTAGAATGAAACTTCTTGCTGTTGTTGTTGTCGTCACACTTCCTTTCAATAACAAAGAAATCCTCCCTTATATAAATCATACTTTTTACACAAGTCCAGAAATCTTAAGGGGGGAAGTACACATGAAATACATGTTTGAAAGAAATAGAGATTACACTGTCCTTGAGCCAACTGTACAGACTTTCCTTTCTTCCCTTACTCCCACATTACAAAGAAATTTCTTCTGTTTGACAGCAATAAGGTTTTGAACTCTTACATTCATAATTTAGTAACAGCACAAAACAATCCTGACAGGTTGGTTTGTACATTTTTACCTGTATCCCCAAATCTGAAGAAGATCTAAAAGGAACCAAAAACCTTATCAGATGCACAAGACTGAAGTTAATTTAGGTTTGCTGGGCTTTTCCCCAAATAAGCTATGTTATAGACTCCAACAGTGGGACAAGGAACTAAGTCACTAACAGAAAAAGAAAGTATGTCTACGAATTTGAATGTGAAATCAAAGTGCCTCCCAGAAGTTATGTATGATATTTAACTAGACAAGAAACAGCTGAAATAGCATGCCTGTGGGCAAGCACCTATTTTAGGGAAAGTAGTTGTACCATTTGAGACTGCTAATTCTATTCTATTAATACTATTTGGCTACTAATTTTACAATTTGAACACCAACTGGCTGTTCACAAAAGAAGAACAACAAAGGCATTAGGCTTGTAAATGTAGATGAAACTGATATCTGTATGTGTTTCTGTCTACTACGATAGCAAAATTATGTACCATATAAAGGCAAATCACACAACTAATGAGTTTTTGTCAGGCAGCTCTGCAGAAAGCTTTAAATGAACTGGACATAATTGCATGCATGCAGGAAAAAAAAAAATATGAGGCCATTACACGTATTTTTAACCTAAAATAAATATGGGATTTTTTTAATGGATTTAAGAAAGGAACTATTTTTTTAAATTATTACCAAAAAAGCTTATGTAACTCATAGTCTTTGTGCCAAAATTCTGTCAAGGAATGATGTTATTAATCATCATCTTAGGGAATCTCCATTAGCTATTCCTGTTTATTAACATTTACCAGAGAATAGGAAAAGCTTGATCATAGCTTATTCTAGCAGGCTACAATTCACCACTATGCTGAGGTGACAGGATGAAAGCCCACTCCTGTAATACAGTGAATACAAGCTCACAGAAACTGGTGAGCCTCTGTCAGGTCTAGGAAGGCACCCAGGAAATACCTGTAAGGTGAATGAAAGCAGCACATTGAACACTCTGACAGAACAAAACCTGTACACCAGAAAATTATAGAAAGAATGCACTTTTCAAGAGCAGATCACAACCAGGACCCTAGTTAACATTTAAAGAAATGGAAGAACTTTCATATGCAAAATTTCACTTTTGCCTTTTCATAGAAGCCAAGAATAATGTCAGCATAATTGCATACTGTACACTGTATGTAAAACGTGGCTACAATGTCCAACACCTGGTGCAAATCTATCCATACACAAACAAACAGGAACAAACACACAAACAGGAAAATTACTTTGTTTCCCATTCCTTTCCAACAAGATTAATGACCACATTGCTGTGTTCCACGGCTCTTCGGATAGAGTCTTTGTCCTTACAGTCCCACTCCTGTAACCAAAACATCAAATGGGAAAAAGATGAGATAATGTGTAAATAGGCATAATCGAAGAAAGCTCTTTCACACCATTTCCATTTAGAGGCTAAACAATAGCTGGAGTTCTGACTTTGAGAATGATTAACAGACTTCCTTGTATAGCAATGGTATTGTATTTGATCTAAAGCCAAAGCAAAAGACTTACTAAGAAGAGAAGTTGCCCCAGGTCACCCATCGGCCGCAGATACATGAGGTCATACTGATCACAGCGATAGGGTATGATTACTTGAGATCCAATGCGACCTAAACGTTCAAAAAAAAAAAAAAAAAACCCAAACCCAAAAACTACTACATAACTTTAAGCAGATAAACTTCTGAAAATACAAAGCTTCCTTTTTTCCCTAGCATTAAAGTACAACAAATAAACATAGATATGTTGAACAGTTATCTGCAAAGCCAGAAGTAGAAGTAAGCTTTCGGACGTACATCAATGGAATTCTTAAGCAGGGACATACCTGAGTATTTGGGCTCATTAGACAAAATATAAAAGCTTGCAAGAAGCTTGTAACAAATAACAACAACAACAACAACAAAAATCAGTGTGTGCTACAAACAGTACAATACCTAAAAATGTGTCACATCAAAGGATATTTGCATTTTTTTAAGTTGCATGAAAAGGAGAAAGAAAAAAAAAAAGCAAGAGTTATTTTCTAAAACTTAAATTCAAAAGGGCAATTTCAAAGAATTCCAAATAAATTCCCGCAAACATTTTAGCAAAATGTCCTAATAAGGCCAAAACTAGAAGCATCAAATACGAGCTGTACCTTTCCTGAGATCTGCATTTTACAGACTGAAAAACAGTATTTGAAGGAGAATGACTTATTTTAATGACTTTAACAATCTTCAAAAGCTTCTAAATTTTGTAGATTAAAACAGCTTTTACTAATTGTCACATCTTGGCACTTTAGCAGACCAAACACCATGAAAGTATCACACAAAACATTTTTAAGATCCAAAATGCCAGACATTTCTAGATTATCCCACAACCTGAAGAAAACTAGAGTTTCGTTAAACACTTAATTTTTTCCTTTTAATTAGCACTCCTGGAGAACATTACCTAAACGGTTGACAACATATCGTCCTAGGAAACCTGTAGCCCCAAAGACAGTGGCCACGATGCCGCTAACGGAGGATCGTCCACTTCTTCCATGAGGGATCACTGCATGATGAACTTGGCGGTGCTGCTGCAACACAGACGGTGCTGCAGCTAACACCGAAATGCCAGGGCCTACAAGAAAAAATAGAAGAGAGAATGGGATATAAGCTAGGAGTGTCAAACCATAGTTAATGTTATTTTTCTCATTACAGATCCATTTTCTCTAATCTCCCTCAACAAAATTTACCATGCCAAGACTCCCGACAGGCTATTTCAGAGACATCTGGATAGGTCAGAGGACAGCAGGCTTGAGAGAGCTATTGATACGAGTCAAAGACCAAACTAAGATACAAAAGGAGCAGACTAAGGTTATTGGCTCCTAAATGGCAAGTAAAGCTTAACTGGCTAGCATTGGTACTTGGTGTGTGAGATGAAGCACAGAGGTTAAGCAAATACAGAATAATTGCTGCAGGTAGGTCCCACCTGAGTACATCCACATCTTGCTCCCAGATCTGGGAACTGCAGGACAAAGACCTCAGAATCGCTTCGGATGCAGTTAACGAGACTTTTTATCTCAGTCTAAATATAGCAGACCCAAATGTTGGAAAAGGCAGCAGTCCTCCTATATCACAACTCTGGAGTGAAGGGAAATGAAGAGATGCAAAGAGCCAGATCCATGATGCATGAAGCTGTTCCTTTTCTCAAGGAACTATGAAAACCTTAAAGCCACAGAAACAGGACATCACTAGAACATTGACATAAATTGACAAGGTAGTTCCAACAGGGAGTTTGAAAAGAAGAAACATATGTCCCCTCCAACCAAGTTAGCCAAAAGCAAGAAATGAACCGCTTCTAAGAGATTTTTGAAATTAGAAGTGTTACTACATGTCCATGCTCATAAAAAGAAAGGAACAGATGAAATAGAGTGCAGACATTTGGCTACTGACAAAGGCAAACCGTAAGGGCTGTCTAATAGAAAACTAGTTTGAGGGTATAACAGAAATCCAGTAACTGACCTTCCAACTTTTAGTAAGTCATGGCTGCAAGCATTTTCTGGATAAGAATAAGCAAGTTTAATCTTCCCCATATAAATTTAAGTAGCAAGAATCATAATGAAAACAAGATTAGTATTTGATATCAGAGTGATGAATGCATTGGGAAACAACAACAACAAAAAAAATTCCACTTGTACACTGAAGGAGTACGTGTTATCCAGACGTGGTTAGGTATTACCAGTTAAACAGTGGCACTGATGTTGTAGCCATGATCTTAGGATGATCAAAACGACAGGGTATGTTTGGACGTAAATTACATTTTGTTAGTTCAGCTGATTTCAAATTCAAACCAGAAAATCCAGCAAGATTTCAGTGCCTGAAGGAGGTGTTTCTCTACCTGGTTTGTCTATCTCTCCTCTCTCCATACCCCACAAATTGGAATAATAAAAGATACCACATCTCCAATTTTGTCCTGAAAGGTAGTTTGACACCCACTTAACTAAACAAAGCAATCAGACATTTGCACTTACCAAATTAATATACTATGCCTCGAAACTATACTCCACTTGGCTGATAGAAACAGGAAAAAATAAGATACTGCCTATACAAACTTCAAGTAGGTATATGACTTCCTAAAAAGCAACTCTACTAACAAAATAGGTCCAAGCTCAGGAACAGTTAAAGTGGGCATGGTGTCCGTCTTAAAAGTGGCAGATATGCAGGGCCTCTCCATTACTGAAGCAAAGACCTTGAGACTAACTATGAGAAAGAAGGAATACACACTCTATGATAAGCACCCCTTAAAAAAAAAAAACAAACACAACACACACCAAAAAAATCACACCATTTGTCAAAGATCTGTTGGAGTTTAATAGAAGTACACACTCCTGCAGCATTCAATTAATGTCTAAAAACCTGACATGCAGTTTTAAAAGTGACACTATGTTCATATTGAACTTTATAGTAGCTCAAACTGAAATGTTAAGGAATACTTACTACTTATCGTCACTCTCTGCTTTTTCTATCATCCAGTTAATTTAAAATCTCTAAAAATCTTTGTATATATTTCTGCAGAATTACAGTGAAGACAGCCATTTCAATGGATCTCCAATACAGCACATCTTAAAACACGTTACTACGCTATCCTTACAATGTTATGACACAGACTACACAAGCATACAGCCCATACCCTAAGTTTTGATTGGAGAGGGGCGTTGCTTTTTTTCTTTATTCTTTTAAAAGACAACAACAGAACAAACTTGCAAATGAAATCAGTAGTGTATGGTGAATACTCTGTACAGAATAAAGCCTGTAGCTGTGCAACGGGTACCTGGAGAATGGAGATTAAACAAGCTCAGTACAAATGCAAGCATAAAAGAGAACACCGAGTGAGACGGATGATATTGTTGCCTTCATTCTTGTAGTGTTCTACTAACTAGGGGTTTGTTATTCAATCTATTTTTTAGGAAAAGCAGACTTGCAGAAAAATGACTGGGTTCTTTATAATCACGAGGATTCCTTAAGTATGCAAAAAAGCCACACGGTATGCTAAGATGGTGAAAGAGAAAGCTTGATGACCCATACTCCTCAGTACTTTGCTTACATACACTTCTCTTTCTAAAGTTTTGTAAAAAAAAAATACACAATATTCATATTTACAGAATTAACGCTGTTACTTTTAGATAGGAACACATTTCAATCTCTACAATATAAAACCTTTTAAAGCAACAAGATTTCAGTCTACTGCGAGCACTTGTTGAAAAAAAGTGTTATTAAACAGACCAACCCATGTAAAAACAACAAGAAAGTTAATCTGAAAAAAAAAAATATACATGTCTTTCAACTACTTCATGGCTTTTTTGCAAAAATTATCGATGACAGGCTCTTCATGATGCTATCACTGTCACACTAACAAATTACATCTAGTTACTGTTTCGTACTGTCCCACTTTTGCGTTATACACCCATTGTTGCTTGTGTTACACTGTAAGGTCTTTGTTGGCATACATCTTTACTTGTTCCACAACTGTGCAGGATCTGTCACAAATTATCACCATCTACGGCTACATGCCCAATTACTACTATATTACAAAAACGAGTTGAGATTTAAGGGTATCCATGGAACTCGGAGAAAGCAGGCTAGACATCCTCACGCTGATTCACAACCAGTAAAGGACCTTCCACATGGTGTGGAGCCCTATCAAAATGCAACATTTAGTAACTCAGGGCAAAGTAACTTCATAGAGCCATACAGCTTTCACAGCCCACGTTAGTATCTCCAGACTGAGCAGCACTGCTTAAAGCTCTGTGCTCCTGTGTAACACAGACTTGCACAGGGATTCTTTCCCAGAACAGTAGGATTTCATCTTCTTCACTACCCAGAATCTATTTGTCCCTGGAAGTTTACTTTTATAATCCATATTTGAAGCAGTTTATGAACACTGGTTTGAATTACACCTCAAATATCTACAGTGAACCACAACCTTTTTTTTTTTTTAAAAGACACGTTGCTCCAATTGAAAGTATGTTAGATTCCTTCCTCACCTTTATCAACCAACAAAACTTGTTTGCCATCTCCCACTTTACAAAACAGAGGAGCAGGTGCTGAACCAATGTAACTAAAAATCGGTTCTGCTTTAGCAACAAAGGCCCAAGTACAAGTTTTAAATATAATTTTGGTACTTGAGCATGCATATAGACCACGGCCAAAATGTCAAGGTCACCTAAGAAATCGTAAAAGGAATCCAAACTTTTAGCCCACAGGTTAGCATTTCATTTGCTGAGACTTTTGACAGTCCCAGCGAGACAACCTAACGTACAGCCTGAGCCAATCCCATGCAGCCCTTTGGGCTACAAGCCCCAGTTCCCTAAAGAGAAAGCCGCCAGCAAACCGACCACTTCTGCCGCAAACTGTTGTTTTAGCCAGCTGCTTTTCAGACGCCTTCCCGTCAGCCCCCTCACCCAGCTCTACTCCGAGGGCGCCGCCGGAGAGAAGGGAGGCCCGCGGGCTGGCGGCTGGCATAGCACCCTACAGGCTCGGGCAGAGAGCGCAAGAGCAGCCCGGCGCTCCGCGGGGAGAAGCGGGGCGGCGGCGGCGGCGGCACTCACCTGCCCTTGGCAGCAAGAGGCCGCGGGGAGC